>JAFLJL010013317.1:0-14398 GCA_018398815.1 Conus ventricosus
AAAAAATACACGTCAGGAATTATCAAGTTGCGTGTTCTTGCGTTCATTATTTTAGGAAACGCCCGACACAAAATATGTATGCTGTGCGGCTAATAAAAAAGAGGAAGATTACAGTCCTTTGCGCTCACCTTGTTCAAGAACGTGCAGCAGCTGCATGTGAGCAATGATCAGAGCTTGGGGAGATTCGTTATGTAAGGTGAAATTGAGAACCCATCGGCGGCGCCATAGGTCTGCTAAAAAGCATTGCCTCGTAATTTCGTAAAAGACACAGGTGCTTGTTTGGTTGTAAATTGAGGGCCACGGCGGGCGCTGGGAATTGGTTAACAGAGCTTACCAGGTAAAAATGATAAAGAAAATGAAAGGTGAGAAAAAAGGAAGAATAAATTCTTTCGATAAATAATATGATGATGATATCTTTTCTACATTATTTTACAGGAACCTGCTCGTAATTACACTAGGGCAATACTCTTTCGTTGAGAGGAGCAACACCACATTTTGTGGGTATTGCTAAAGTCGATGAGAGGCCGCAAAGACTGGAGATCGTTGAAGAGTTTGTTTTAGGTCTGTGAGGACCAAAGAACTTTGTTAATGAAAAAGATTTTGTATGTGCACTGTGATGCAGAACGAAGAGAAGTCCAGGAGGACCTGCTGCTGTTCTTTGGATACATGT
The DNA here is from genome assembly GCA_018398815.1 of Conus ventricosus. NCBI lineage: Eukaryota > Metazoa > Mollusca > Gastropoda > Neogastropoda > Conidae > Conus > Conus ventricosus. Next base: position 671 of record JAFLJL010013317.1, read on the forward strand.
TTTGTTTTGTGTGTGTGTGTGTGTGTCCTTCATTTAAATGTCTATCCACTATCGTGATATTAGACCAAAAAAAAAAAAAAAAAAGTGAATGTGTACGGAAGTAATTGCGACGTGCACATAAGTGTGTATGTGTATATGTAATGGGTGCGCGTGCACGCGAGTGTGTGTGTGTGTGTGTGTGGGGTGTGTGTGTGTGTGTGTGTGTGTGTGTGTGTGTGTGCCTGTGTGTGTGTTTGAGTGAGAGAGTTATGGATGTGAAAAGTGGTGTGAATATCTTTACACAAGTCATAAGAAAATTAACATGAAACAAAATACTTATAACCAACAACAAACTAATCAATTAAAGGTCAAAACAGATGACAGTATTAAAGAAAAAAGAAAAACAAACAAACAAAACAAAACAAAAAATCCTTTGCTCCCCCCCCCCCCCCCCCCTCCCCCACCATTTTAATCCACCCCACCCACCCTCCTTTCCTTTCTTATCCCCCGCAAATAAAGTTAATAAAGAATATTATAAGTATTTTCCAATAGGGTGCGTTCTATTTACAAAGAATCGTACGTTAAAGCTGGGGACTGAAAAATGGCCTGCACAGTATTTTGCCCTTCAATACTGGAATGATTTTTTTCATACATGCATGAAACAATATGAACTGGGGTAATCTTTTTTCCACATACGCAAACTAAAGTTCTTTAAAATATTTTGTTTTAAATGCATTAAGTTTTCCCCCCTGTGCATTAATGAGAGTAATTTTCTATTAAGATTAAAATTCTCTTTGATTCATTTAAATATCAAACTGTGCTTTATATACGTGATCTACCATACTAATTCAAAAGCTTTCCAGATATGCGACTTAACAAAACCATGTTACACTTTTCATGTCTGAAAAGGGGAAATCAATCAGTTCTGAATCAAAGACTATTTTTTGGCTCCCACGTTTAGCTGCCCTGCTACTTTTTCATTATAATAAAAAGAACAATGTAAGTAATCCGACGGGGCGCGAAGAGGCTACAGGGGTCCTCTTTTAGCAATAATCATGTTGTATGCTTACAACTTATCTCTATGATCCATTTCAGTCACCATGTGTGCAGTTGTGAAAAACTTTAATCCTGAATGAGCTGAGATAGAATCAACACAGAACCAGAATGTGAAATATTGTTTTTTATGGAAAGTTTAAAAAGGTAATTTAAAGCCAGGAGTATCGTCGCTCTTATAGATTCTGCAGAAAATATCGATTTGTTTAATTCCGAAATAAAATTAGTTCTCTACTCTTAACCTGGTATAAGAATGCACAACCTGTTAGTTTAATCCATGCAAACGAACCTCTGTGTATATTTTCAACATAAATTTTGAATAGTCTTTTCCAACAATGGCATTTTGATATAGCTTGCTAACAAGTTTATGTTTTCATCTTTTTTTCATATTGGTATGTTCAATAATCAAAATGTGCTTTATTAAGCTCCCTATGGTGGTCATAGGAGAAAATAACGGCTCTAAGGATAGAAGCATCATTACGCTTGAAACTCCGGAATCAGTAAATACGTTTTGACGTGTAACGTTGCCAGTGGTTTTTGAGAAAGCTATAGATTTGCTCTTTTTACAGGAAAATCAATATCGGACCCTCATTTTTATTTCAGATCCTAATGTGCGTTTTTTATTAGTTGTAACTCTTTTGTCAGCGATTTGTTCGAGGACTAGACCAATGTACGGACGTTCGACCCACACTAGGGTGGCGGTAATACTTATTTTTTTTATTTGTTCGTTGCTGGTAATCGTGTATCCGTCCCCTTAGGGTGGCTGGCGGTGCAGTTGTCACCGTGGTGGGTGGTTCAGCTCAACTTCGGTTTGCTTTGGCCCCTCTCTCTCCTCTAATACCACCGCCCGTGCTATCATCCCGCAATGTTCACGGTGGCCGTACCTTCTCTCGAACTTTCTGACTATCGGGCGGCCTCTCGTCGCCTGTCCTTTTTAACCTGTCGCACGTGCTTCGTTTCTTTTAAGTTTGAAGTATGATCACTCTGTGACGCAGCATGGCATGTTGGCCGCCATTGTCTGAGGGAGGTTAGCTCTTCATCTCGAGAGGAAGGATGTCCGGGGGGCGCCTGCCTCCCATCCTGGTTTTCTTTAACTAATCGTCGGAGAGTAACAGTCAGTAGCTTTCAATTCCTTGCTGCAGTCGGCCTGTAGAAGGGACATCATTTCTTTCTGTTTTTCCCGCATCTTCGCCTCGTCCTCTCGACGACAGAGGAACAGAGTCCTTTGCCCCGCCTCTTCGGGGTCAGACCCACGGGTAGCTGTAAGCATCAGTTTCGTGGTCTGTTTGTTTTGATTTGTTGTTGATTAGCCGGCTTAGTCTTCGCTTTTTTTTGCGAGCAATTTTCTTTTGTTTTGGAATTGTAAGAGAAATATTGTTTGAGACCTTTTCTCTGGTAAATATTCCCATCTTTAACCCGGTTCTTTCTAAATTATTTCCAAAATTCTTTCCCTGTTTTATGTATTCTGGTGATTCGGTATTCGGTGGGGAAGGGAAGAGACCGGTGATTCAGGTTGGGAACTGGCTTGGTTTCTCGCTCGTCCGCACCTGTCACATTCGCCGGACTTTTTATATCCATTTTTCGTCCACCGTCTGTTGTGGTGCAAGGAGAACGAGTTTTATGTTTACGACGTGCGTACCGCCCCACAACACAAATGATTTTGTCGTTCGGATGGCGTGGTTGAAGATTTGTGTTATTTTAAAATCGTGTTTAAAAAATGTGACGGTTAAGCCATTGAATTATTATTTGCAAATTGGTGGGCAAGTTATTAAAGCGATGTCGCTGTGTTTGATTTTATTTCCTAAGGAAAGGAAAACTTAAAGCTTGAGTGAGAGAAGGGGGTGAAGATAAGTCATATTTGATTTATAACCTGTTGATTTAATGCAGTCCTTTTAACTCTGCATCGTGTGAGAAGACTTGGATTCAATGGGTTTAATTGTGTCGCGTTGAATCCACTTTCCTGTCCCCCGCCCATCCTGCCGAGTGCTAAGACATGCCGAGCAATGGTCAGACCGGTACTGACGGCAGGTTTTCCAGACCCTGTCTTCCTTCCTCCTTCCTTCTTCTTTTCCTCCTCTCTCCAGACCGTCTCCTCCCAGCTACGGCCCCCCACCCCTTCTTCCCGGGGGCTATCAACCTGGAGCACGAACTGGATGGTGCCTACGTTGCTGGTCGAGGCCCACGTTCTGGCTGAGACCACGGACGGATGGTGCCACGCGCTTCGAGGCCACCCTTGGTCAGGACCGTGGACTGCTAGAGGGGCCCCCGTCTGACTGGCCTCTGGACCCCCCCCGTCCAGGACCTCCCAGTAACAGCTACGTCCGCCCCGCCCCCCCCCCCCCCCCCCCCCCCCGGGACAAACGCTCTTCAAACTGCACCGCTTGGGAGTCGAGGGTGTCGGCTTTGGGCGACTTCCCTGCGAGAACCAACCCGGCCTCGAGCAACCTAGTGCGACAGGTGCTCCTGCGGACTGACCCAGGTGCCAGGGAAGTACGCAACTCCGGGTGTGAGAAAGTGTCAATACTGGGGGAAATATGTCTTATAATTGTGTACAAGTCAAATTGCTGAATGCTGTAATAGTGATCGGTGAACGTCGTATGGCGAAATATTTTTATATTTTAATCGTGCATGTTGTGGGTTGGGGAGTGGCCTTGATGTGATTGTGCATGATTGTGCGTTGGAGTGCTTATTCGTGATTGTGCATGTTGTGTGCGTTGGGTGCTTGATCGTGATTGTGCATGTTTGTGTGCGTTTGAGTGCTTTAGAATTGTGATCGGCTGTCGCGTGTGTTGGAATGTATATTTTTGCTGGTGTGAATAAAGGGGGTGTTGGTATTGTAATCTATATATTGTGTGGTCTCTTGCGAGCGTGTGAGGTCCCAAGTCACTCCCTTCACTCTCCCACCTAGACCGAGCCTGTTCAGGGCAGACCTCCAGGGGTCGGTCGTGACAATTGTGGGGGCTCGTCCGGGATGTGAAGGGCTCTGGCTGTCTCTCTCTCGTTTCGCATAGACCAGTTTAGTTTTGTCTGTTGTGTAATGTTTATCAGTTTGTCGTGTTTGTTTCGTGGGTGGTTGGCTGGGTGACTCCTAGCGTATAGAAGGGAGTCTTTTTGGTGGCCCTGAGGGAAACATCCCGGTGTGACTCGGGAGTCGAGGTGAATACCAAGGGGAGTCGACCGCGCCCAGGCCCTCCTTCCGCCGGGTACCTCACGCAGGTACGGCCGTAAGTCCCTTGCTCCTTCTGTTGCGCTCAGGGTCTCCTCCTGTTTTTTATTAGCCATTCCTTGTTTTGTTTTTTTTTCGCTACCCCGGTTGTGGAGTACAGGGGGTTCTATCGGACGCTAGTGTTTTTTTTTTTCCTCCTCCGGATTTCGTCTGCTAGGTTTTTGTTTGTTTTTTTTTTTTTTTTCTTCCGGCCAGCCCCACCGCAAACTGTTGCTCGTGCTGTAGAGAGCGCTGGTGTTTGCCAGAGTGGGGGCAGCCGGAACATAGTTTTTTGTTTCGTTTTTTTTTTCGGTGACCCCCAACCGCACGGTTTGCACGAGCTGTAGGAGCGCGGTGTTGCCAGAGGTGGGAGCAGCCGGAACTTTGTCCGCACTACACGCACACACAACACATACACACATATACACACGCCCCTAAAAATATTGATTTTTTTTTTTCTCTAGTGAATTGTTTTTTTCCCCTGTATTTGGAAAACTGTAGGATAATGTTGTCATGGCGACGTGTCCGGCGCGGGTGGTATGGCGACGGCGTGCGTCGAAGAGAATGGTATTCACAAAATGTTACTGAAGTCCCTACTATTTGTACCAGTACTGTTTCGACTACGGTAACTTTCTACTACCTATTTCCCGTGCTGAGCAGGTAGCCCTATGATACTTTTACTGACCTCTTCGCTGGGGGTCTCCCGTCGAGACCAGGCGCGACTGGCACTTCCGCTCGGAAGCAGTCAAGTAAGCGAACAACTGTGGGCTTCTGTTGAGTCGCTGAGGACCGAAACCTGTCCCCTCTCCCAGGCTTCCCCTCGTAAGGGGCAGGCACCTAAACTTTTCCTTATGTGAACGTCGAGACCCAATGGGACGGGTCAGACGGATCATCCTCCCCCCCGTGTCGGAGTGTGAAGCCCCCGCCCGAGGACATCACTTCACTTTCCGTCCCTGATGTTTCTAGAGCGACAGCGACGGGAGGATGAGGCCCAACGTAGGAAAGTTGCTAGCAGGAAAGCATCTGTCGAAAGGGAAGGAGGCAAGGCTCCGTCGGAAGAGTTGGATGCCACGTAAGAGAGGAGGCTGCTAGGCAGGATGCTCTGCGCAGAGAGGCAGACTGAACAGACAGGAAAATAATGCATAAGGAAGAGGCTATTTCAGCGTAGGGAGGAGGCTGCAGACAGTGAGGCTCAGCGTAGTGAGAGGAGGCTGCTCAGCGTAGAGAAGGATGCTGCCAGACAGAGGATCGGCGTAGGGAAAGCTGATCATCAGGAAGCCCTCCGTAGGAAGAAACTAACAGGATGGCGGCGCTTGGAGGTGAGGAGATTGAACAACTTCTTCGCTGCCTCCCGCTTCTGCAAACCAGGGTGTTAATCACCAGGCAGGTAGATAGAGTTAGAGGCCCAAAGTTACAGCTTTCCAGAGTTCAGGTGACCTAGTGAACGATTGACATGTTCTTAAGAGCATTTTGACAAGGTTGGCTTTGGTTCATACCAATTGTCTGAGGAACAAAAGGCTATGCAACAAAAACGCTTTTTTTTTCTGGATTAGTTCTGGTGCTGCAAGGGAGAGGGTGTGCTCACTGAAATAAAGCGCGTCCTTATGCAGAACATGCAGTTGATCTGCCGTAAGCTTTTCCCAATTCCCTACCTTACCCCAGAGACCTACAGAGGAAGTTTATGGTCCATGAGAAGAATAATGATGAGACCTTTGTGCATTTTGGTGATAGGCCTGCGCAAAACGCTAGGGTACAGGCGTCAGTTACTAAGATTGACTGGAAGGATCTGTTCCTCATTTTAACAGCTCACCAACAACTGAGACCCCAGAGTTGAGGATTCCGGATATGCGAGACAAGCACCTCAGGATTTCGGCTGCCGATTCACACAGCTGAGTTGTTTGCTGGAAGCTCGCAGGGCTTATGGGCAATCGCCCAGATAGCTGAGAGGAAGCCTTCCCACAGGATTAGTGGGTAGCAATAAGGCTGCGCTCGACGAACTGCTTAGTTGGGGCGAACAGGGCAGGCAGTCCCATTCGGGACCTCAGACCTCGATTTTTGTTTTCTTCCTCTTGTGTTCGTCCTGGGCCACTTCAGATAGAAATTGCCCTAGAGCCGCAGGTGAGTCATGGGGCTAGTCCTTTCCTTCCAGCATCCTCGTGCCTCGGCCTAACGTGGGTTTCCAGCCCTGCTTCTGGTGATTCAGAGTGCCCAGTGTTACCTGTCTGTGGATGGTTCCTCCTTGGTCGACACCATCAGGGATTCGGGAGTCATCACCACCTTTGTGGAGTAAGGTTTAGTTTCCCCTAAGGGCCCGGCGGGGGCGCCAGTTACGATGTTGTGCGGTTGGAGGCTGGTTTATGGCTCCACCCGTCCTTCAGTACTTCGTTTTCTGTCTAGTCTCCACCCCCCCTACTTCTGTGGCGAAGTATGCGGGCCTATCGCGGTGGAAGTCGACACTCCTGTATTTTCCCTTATCATAGGGAATACTATCAATCACCTTCCGCAAGGACGGACCGCAGTCAGTCCCGTTGGCTTACGGAGTTGCCCGCACAGGCGAGTGTGGGAGTCAACCAACACCGCCAAAGCAAAGAAGGCCAGGAACAGGAATAGCGTCCACGTTCCTTGCAGACGATCTCTGACGAGGTTCTGGCAAGGGCCGATCCTCTACATTATCCGTCTTCAGGCCATGGAGCATGGATGTCCCCACGCCTACGCCAACTTGGGATCGTCCCACTCAGTCGCGGCCCGACACGCCAAGGTTAGCTTCGAAGCGTCCACAAGGGGATCCTTTTTAAGGGATTTCAACCAACCCAGGCAGATACGTGTGGCCAAGCAGCTTGTGGTTCCCAAAGCCTGAGAGAGCCTGTTTCTCCTCCGGCAGGCCCACGATTCCCCCATGGGCAGGTCCATAGGCTCCAAGCGGACTCTCGAGCGAGAAAGACAAAGGACTTCTTTTGGCCTTAGGGATGATCTCACAGGATTAGGCCGTACTGCCGCAGATGCGAATACCTGCCAACGGACAACGCCTAAGGGGCGCTGGTGAGGGCGTGTTTCCCCTGGGATCAGTGCCACTGTTGGGGAACCAATCAAGCAGGGTGTAGGGGTCGACCAGGTGGGGGCCCAATAAGCCACCCTCCGATCGCGGTCAACCGCTACATCTTGGTAGTGGTGGACTACGCGACTCGGTACCCAGAGTGCTTGCCCCCGCTTAGGACTATCGATACCCCTACTTATAGCTGAGGCTCTCCTCCCGGCAGATGGTGGACACGCACTGGCGCGCCCAAGGACGAAGTACGGCCGGAGGGGGAGTTTTGTACAGGAGAGCGGATCATCATCCTCTCCAGTGCCAGGACCGGATCCGGCCAGTCAGTCCAACGACTCAATGAGTTAGTCAGTGAACGGCAGAGTCATGCGATCAACTTTCCGTCATATCAAGGGTCCAGTAATACGGATGCCTGACTATCTTAGCGCTAGCTCCGTAGTTAGCAGTATTGGAAATATCATCAATAGGGACACCTCCCCGCACCCAGGGTTTATATCCCTTGTTTGGTCTCCTGTAATCAGGTGTAAGTGACTTTGTCACTTCAGTGGAAGGTTAACGGTAGGTGAATCACCAAGGGTTCGGAATTGTTTACTTCATTTGAAAGGTTTTGCTTAGTTTGTTTGATAAATGTAGAATATAAGTATATCCCCGTGTATTCTATCGTGAATGTTTGTATTGGGTTTCATCGTACTTGTCGATCACAGTGAGTTGGGTTCGTTCCGCAGGTTGTGAAGTTGGCACACTGCGACGAGTTCCGAAAGGAGCACTTATCTCAGATGAGAACAGATGCTATTTAGAAGGGGGGTTTGTCCACGAGTTTGTCACGAGCGCCTACGACGTTGACCCCACCTAGGGTGAGGCGGCCTTACTAATTTGATATTGTCTTGCTGTTATCGTGTATCCGTCCCCTTAGGGGTGCCTTGCGTGCAGTGCACCGTGGTGTTGGTTTCAGCTCACTCGGTTTGCTTTCTCTTCTCGCTTCGTCTCAAATAACCACCGCCCGTGCATTCACCCGGCAAGTTCAACGGGTGGGGGCCGGTAACCTTTCTCCTACGAACTTTCTGTCTATATCGGCGGGGGGGCCTCGTCGCCTGATCTTTAACCTGTTCGCACGTGCTTTCGATTCTTTTAGTTTGAAGTAAATGCCTCACTTCTGTGAACTCAGCATGGCAAGTGTTGGCCGGCCATTGCTGAGGGAGGTTAACTCATCACTCGACGGAAGATGGCTCTGGGGGCGCCTGCGCTCCATTCCCTGGTGCTTTACCCCTTATCGTCGAGAGTACCGTCGTACTTTCAATTCCTCCTGCAGTCGGCCAGTAGGAGCGGGACAAAATCATTTCTTTCTTCCGTTCCCGCCTCTTTCCGCCTCTGTCCTCTCGACTGGACTGAGGGTAGAGAGAGACCTTTGATTGACCCGCCTCTTCGCGGGGTCACGCCACGGTAGCTGGTACGCATCAGTTTGCGGGGTCTGTTTGTTTTGATTTGTTGTTGTTAGCCCGCTTTAAGTCTTCGCTTTTTGCGCAATGATTCTTGTGTTTTGGAAATTGTACGAGAAATATTGTGTGAGACCTTTTCTCTGTTAATTCCCATCTTTAAAACCATGGCCATTCTAAATTATTTCCAAAATTCTTTCTCTCCTGATTATTGTATATGGGTGATGCGGTTTCGGTGGGGACGGGAGAGAACCCTGGTGATATCAGGGTTGGAACTTGCTTGGTCTCGCTACGTCCCGCCCCAGTCACATTTCGCCGGACTTTTATCCTTTCGGGCCACCGTCCTGGTTTGTGTGCACAGGAGAACGATTTTATGTGTACAGCGAGTGCGTACGTCATGATGTGTCCCGTTCCGGAATGCGTGGTTGAAGATTTGTGTTATTTTTAAAAATGTTTTTATAAAATGTGAGGTTATGCATTGAATATTATTGTGCAAATACGTGTGTGGCATTATTACGGCGATGGTCGGGCTGTGTTGATTTATTTCCTAAGAAGGAAACCGTTAAGCGATGAGTGAGAGAAGGGTGAAGATAATTCATATTTGTTTTATATGACCTGTTGATATAATTGAAGTCGTTTAATACCTGCATCGTGTGAGAAGACTGATTCAATGGGTTTCATGTGTGGCGTTGAATAAACTGTTCCCAGTTCGACCCAACCATGGCGAGTGGTCTAAGACTTGACAGCAAATGGTCAGACGGTACTGACGGCAAGGGTTCCAGTTCCCTTCTTTCTGTCCCTTCCTCGCTTCCTTCTTCTTTTTATTCCGTCCTCTTCCGACTCTCCTCCCAGCTACGGGGCGCCCCGGGGGGGGTGCCCCCCTCCCGGGGGGCCTTCACCTGAGCTCACGAACTGGATGGTGCCGACGTTGCTGGTCGGGGCCACGTATCGGGCTGAGGACCACGGACGGGATGGTGCCACGCGCTTGGTCGAGAGGCCACGCCATGGTCAGGACGTGTACTGCACGAGTGGCCCCGCTGTCTTGACGAGGGTGGCCGGACCGAGGACCCCCCGTCCCGACCTCCAGAAACAGCTATACGGCGTCCGCCCCCCCCCCCCCCCCCCCCCCCCCCCCCCCCCCCCCCCCCCCACGGGGACTCGCTCGTCACGGCCCGCTTGGGAGTCGAGGGTGTCGGCTTTTGGCGACTCCGCGCGACCAACCCGGCTCGGAGCACCTAGTGCGACAGGGTGCTCCCATGCGGACTTGTACAGGGGCTGGGATGTGGACGCACTCAGCACTCGTGTGTGAGAAAGGGTCAAACTGGAGATAATTTCGTTAGTAATTGTAGTAAAATGTCATAATGTGCTGGAATGCTGTAATGGAGATCGATGTAACTCCGTATGGCGAAATATTTCGTTATAGCTCGTGCAAGTTGAGGTGTTGTGGGAGTGCTTGAATTGGTGATTGTGCATGTTGTGTGCGTTTGGAGTGCTTATCGTGATGTGGCATGTTGTGTGCGTTGGATGCTTGATCGTGATTGTGCATGTTTGTGTCGGTTGGAGTGCTAATTGTGATCGTGCAGGTGCGGGGTGTTGGAATGTTTATTATTTTGCAGTGTGAATAAATGGGGTGATGAATTGTAATCTTATTGTGTGGTCTCTTGGCGAGCTTGATGAGTTCAGTCCACTGACTCCCCTTCACACCCACCTTATACCTATCCTGTCAGGGGGCGAGACCTCCAGGGGACGGTCGATGCCACTCTTGATGAACAAAATTAACAAACACGCTAACGATCTCGTATTCCATCTAAAGGGGGAACATCTGCGCTTCAGAATACGTACGAGAAGATGATGCATGCAACCGGGAAGGCCAGTGCTAATTATTCACTGCTATGCATTCAATACTGTCAAAGCTTTTTTCATAGGTATTTGGGAGACGCTAAAGATTTACATCTTGGGCAGTGATGTTAGTTTTTCCGACCTCATTACCAGATTTACATTATAGTTATCAATGTAGGCTGAACCTCTGGCCCCATTTTTTCCTTTAGAGATAATTTTAAAGGAAATTTAATATTTTTCCCTCGCCTTTGTTAATATGGTAAGTCTATAATGAGGCGTTCCATGATAGTTTAGATGAAAAATGACTCCTAGGAATTTTAACTTGCAGTCACGATATTAAAGAGGTGTTTCGCCAATGTAAAAACAGCAGTATTTTTCCTGGATTATTACCTCTATGGGAAAAAGAATTATATTTGGTTTTGTTCAATAAAAATTTTAATAATGCCTTTATTAACTTCACGTGTATTGCCCGCCATCCTATTTAGTTCGTTTTTAGATAAGATCTTCTGTGAAAAATATAATCACGTCTGTGGAGTTTTTCCTTTTTAAGAGTTTACTTCCATCCACATGCGCAAATGTCGTGTCTGCATATTGAACGAGAACTACCTTTTGTTAAGATACACTTAATTGGCAAATCATACAATAGCAATGAGAAAAGAAGCGGGGGGCTAACAACTGACCCTTGGGGATTCCCCAATGACAAAGTTCTACGTGGTGGAATAGTTTTTCCTCCTACTCTTGTTGTATAACCCAATGCTTTCAAAAAGCCGTTAACATAATTGTATAACATTTCCTGATTAGTCCAATATTTTTTAAGTTTGGTTTAAAACAGGATCTGGGAATGCCACACTGTGACGGGCGTGCGTGTGTGTGTGAGTGTGGTTGTGTGTGTGAGGTGTGTGTGTGTGCGTGTGTGTGTGTTGTGTGAATGTGTGTGAGTGTGTGTGGTGTGTGTGATTACTAAAAAGAAAGCTTCGTATACCATAGTTGTAAAGTCGTTTATCTGTAATAAAAAGGGGGCGGGGGAACTCACTCTTGTTTGTCTGATTAGTTTTTTTGTTGACGTGCCTTGAGCGAGAGTCTGACAATCACAGTTCACTGTGTTTTGACATTGGTGCCGGAGGACCCAGACAGTGTCTAGAAGTGGATAGATCTTGTGTTATATGGAAGGTAGCGCGAGCCGGATTACCCCCACCCCTACTCCCATCCTGCTGCACCCCCACAGACCCCCCTCTTCCTTCGGTCTTGACCCCTCATGGCACCATAAACAGCTCTCTCCGCCGTCTCTCTCTCGTACGCCTCTCCAGTCCGGTCTCCCTCTCCCGTTCTCCCCCGCTCTCCTCAGCTGCCCAGCCTCCTCTCCTCTCGCCCCTCCTCGTGGGCCTCCCTCTCTAATCTTTCCCCCACTGCTCATCTCTCCCTGCCTCTCCTCGTCTCTCTCTCTCTCTCCCTTCTCTCTTCCACTCACACACACACACACACACACACACACACACACACACCACCACACACAACACGCACGCACAGCACGCACGCATACATTCGCGCCACGCACAGCCAGCACGCACGACACATGTTTACCCGTTTATGGCTATATTGTTGTTAATTAGCAACCCATCACTAAGTACCAAGAAGTACTTTTGTGCATAGGTCTGTGGTTTGTATACTGAGTGTTTAAAGTGGTAATTTGATGTCTTCTACGTTAATACATGGCCCTCACACGAGGGGCTTCGTGTTGGATTTTTAAATGTTAACAGTGCCAGAAATAAGACCGATGATATTGCTACAATTTTACATAACAATGGAAATAACTGTCATTGTGTTTTGTATAACTGAATCTAGACATACGGATATGATGCGATTTCCGATATGTACATGCCAAATTATACTATAAACCGACTTGATTCCAGTTACACACAAAATCGACATGATTACTTTTATGTTTTGCAAATTCAGTGAGATTTAAAAGATTGTCGTCACATTTAGAGAATCGTGGCATTGAATCTGTTTGGATAGAAATAAGTCTTAGACATTGTAAACCGATTATTGTAGGATTTCTATACGGAAACCCAGCTGAAACAAATGACCGGTGTGATAAGTTTAATTTAATGATGGATTCTGCGATCTAAGAATCCAAAGAATTGATTCTTTGGGGATGATCTTAATATTGATTTAACAATACCTGGAACAAATGAAGTCGTAGTTATTCAATGTGTGGATAAGAACAAATCATCGATCGACCAACGTGCATCACTGAACACTCGGACACTTTAATTGGTCATGTTTACATCATCTCAAAAGCAAACATTGCGGAAGTATGTTCTGTTCAAATCAAATGCAGTGATCATTCATCTTTTGTTTTACATGGATGAAGGAAGGTGTAAACATTCCTAAGCTGAGGCATGAGGAAATCCTTTACAGATTTTCACACATATTGACAAAAACACTTCCTTGATGAGGAAATCCTTTACAGATTTTCACACATATTGACAAAAACACCTTCCTTGATGAGGAATCCTTTACAGATTTTCACACATATTGACAAAAACACCTTCCTTGATGAGGAATCCTTTACAGATTTTCACACATATTGACAAAAACACCTTCCTTGATGAGGAATCCTTTACAGATTTTCACACATATTGACACCTTCCTTGATGAGGAAATCCTTTACAGATTTTCACACATATTGACAAAAACACCTTCCTTGATGAGGAAATCCTTTACAGATTTTCACACATATTGACAAAAACCTTCCTTGATGAGGAAATCCTTTACAGATTTTCACACATATTGACAAAAACACCTTCCTTGATGAGGAAATCCTTTACAGATTTTCACACATATTGACAAAAACACCTTCCTTGATGAGGAAATCCTTTACAGATTTTCACACATATTGATAAAAACACCTTCCTTGATGAGGAAATCCTTTACAGATTTTCACACATATTGACAAAAACACCTTCCTTGATGAGGAAATCCTTTACAGATTTTCACACATATTGATAAAAACACCTTCCTTGATGATTTACTTTCCTTGGGCTTAGATTATATTCATCAGATAAGAAAACCCTGATGAACAGTCAATTACTGTGTATACATCTTCAATTCGACATATGATGAACATGCCTTTTTTGAGAGAAACAAGTAAAACATATTATGAAACCCCGTAT
>JAFLJL010013318.1:0-17935 GCA_018398815.1 Conus ventricosus
GAAGATTTTTTAAAGAATTCTACCTTATGTTTATTTTGAGTTTCCCGTCGTATGGAGGGGTTGAACCATATGATTTTTCGTTTCTTGTTTTCGTACTTTTATTGTGAGTTTCTGGGTTGTATTTGTAGTTATAATTGTACCTCCTTATTTGCACTGCTTCTTAGTATGCTACTGTGCGTTGATGAATACTCTTTCATTGCATGACAGATTGGATAGTCTCTTGTTTATTCCGTTGGGGTATGGTCTTTAGTACAGATGGTGGATGGTTACTTTTGATGTTTACATAGATAGGTGTGTTCATAGGTTTCTTGTTAATGGTTTATATATGTGGGTGGTTTAGGTCAAGTTTAGGTCAGAGTAGTTCAATACCTTTTCGTTTGCTTCAATGGTGATTTTTATAGTTGTGGTTTGGGAAGTATTTTGCATAGTTTTTTTTCTTGTTTGGGGGATCTTGGATTGTGGTTAATTGCAGCAAGGCCGGTCGTGTCTGTAAGTCCCAACCTTGTTTTCCGAGTTGTTTCTTGATGTTGGATAGCATGAATAGTCCGTCCAGTTCACATGTTTCTGCACATCATTATGATCCCATGGTTACGCCAAATTGAAAAAAAAATATCCAAAAGTTTCCTATTCGTTTCTGATCCAAGTTACATTTTTGCTGTACATGTAGCGTTTTCTTGGTGTGGGAGGATGAATTTTCCATTCTGGCCCGGTTATGGTCTGTGTGGTTTATTAGCAAATTTTAGAGCTCGATGGTGGTTAGAAGTCCACTATCGCGAAATATAATGGAATACTGCTTGCTTAGTTTTTGGTTGAGTTTTTTGAACCATTGGATAAACTTCGTATGTCTTCTTCCATAGGTGTATTCAGAGTTTGATTTTACGTTCTTTTTTATTTTTTCTAGAATTTTCTTACTTATTTTGCCCGTAATCGGATTTTAGATGGATTTATTAGCCTTACATGTTGGGATGTTGTGGGAAGGTTAGGTTTGTGGTATTTTGTGTTATATAAAGGCTTTTCGTTGCTGTCGCGTCTACCCTTGTAATAGGCTCGGCCATGTGCCATGTAATTTTACTTTTGTCGCCTTTTTTGTAACTACTTTACTGGGAATGTTTTGGTCAAGAGTTGGAGTATTCCTTTTGGTTCCATTTTGTAATAATACTAGTTTTATCAGCCTTCACAAATATCTATTTGTCTCTTTGTATTTGTTTTATGTGCTTTTTAATGTTATTTGGAAATCGTTAGATTTTTTTTTAATTCAATGTTAGCTATCTTCCTTTTATTTTACCTCAAAAGATTTCATTTTGTCTATGGCTGGTGGTGATCGCCACGATTGAAAATCGTAGATTTTTTTTTATCATATTTTTTTTTTTTTGCGTATGGTCTCAAGAAAGAAGAATGATTTCATCTTATTTATTGCGTACAACCTTTCGGTTTGTACTATTAATTTTTTTATATAGAATTGCGGCGTTGTAGAAATTGGTATGTTTTTTGTTGACTGCCTAAAATTGCTTTTCCTCATTTTTAAAACTCCTTCAGGCACAGTGTTCAACGTGAAGGAATCAATTAAGATCAATGTAGTTGCACAGCCTTTTCTAAACGAATTCTAAAAAGCGCTCAACCCCTTGGGGAGCAGCATTTGTTAAATAAGTATTAAAAAGGACATATTAAAATACTTCTACAAATTTGTTTCAAGCTGGGGTGGGCTATCTTCGGATGTATTTTGCGTTGCCCACCGCCGGGGTTATATAGCGCTGTGGGGCCCCGATTGCAGCTGTTTTCCCGTCGTGGGTTGTTGCACCATGGTTTTGTTTGTTTTTGTTTTTGTTTTTTTGTTGTTGGTTTTGTTAAGGTTTCCAGGTTGTTGTTTGGGGTGTGTTCACTAACGATTCCATTTGTGCCTGCAGTTGTTTTTACTATTTTGTGTTGAGTTTTAAAGTTGCTAAGTGTTTGTTTACATGTTTACAGCCATTTTTCAGTTATACATAGGTTGCAATCTTTTTGAAATGTTGCTGTATGGTGATGCCCTTTTTATGATTTTCCAGGATTATTGTAGTTTCATTTTGGCGTCTTAAAGTTTCCAAATGTTATTTGCTCAAATCTGTTTGGTTTTGTATTTTTCTTTATTTAAATGACTGTTTGTGGTTTGGCATATCTGGTTTTTTGAAGTGGTTTTCGTAATCCCTATGTTATGTTCTTTTCTCATTTTCTGATGTCACTGTGGCTTGTATACGACATTCTTATAAAGGCTTAGGCGGCCACTGCTCTTTTTGATGCAATTGCAGATTTCCTTTCTTCACTTCTTTGCTGTGTTGATTTTATTTCTTTTGTTGGATGCATCAATTTCGGTTTTTGTTGAGTTTCCCGTCGTTATGGAGGGTTTGACCCCATATGATTTTTCATTTCTGTTTTTCCTTCTTATATTTGTGTTGTTATTGGGTTGTCTTGTAGTTTATACTTGTACCACTTTTGTGCAGTGCTTCTGTTGCGTATTCTACAGGCTGCGGTTGTGATACTCTTTCATTGCATGGACAGATTGGGATAGTCTTTGTTAATTCCGTTGGGCTATGGTTCTTAGTACAGATGGGGATGGTTACTTTGATGTTTACATAGGATAGGTGTGTCCCATTAGGTTTCTGTATGGTTGTTTAGGTCAAGTGTTACGTCAAAGTAGTTCACTACCTTTACGTTTGCTTCAATGGTGATTTTTAAGTTGTGTTTTGGAAGATTTTGCCATAGTTCTTTTTTCTTGTCTTTTCGATGGATCTGGGGATTGTTGGTTAGTGCAGGCAAAGCGTCGTGTCTGTATAGTCACTCGTTTCCGCAGTTGTTTCAGATGTCTGGATAGCATGAATATCCGACCAGTGTACAAATGTTTTCAGCACCAAATCATATTGATCCCATGGTTACGCCAAAAGTTGAGTTTCTATTTCGATTTTTCTTGATCCAAGTTAACACTTTGCTGTTTTCTGGTGTGGAGGATGATTTCCATTTCTGGACCGGTTATGTCTGTGTGGTTATTAGCAAATTTCACGAGCATCTATGGATGGGTGGAAAGTTCTTACTATGTCGAATATACTGAATACTGTATTGCTTTGTTTGTTGAGTTTTTTGGACCATTGGATAATTTCGTATGTGATCTTCCAGAGTTTGTATTCGAGTTGATTTTACGTTCTTTTTTATTTTTTCTAGAATTTTCTTACTTATTTTTCCTAATTCGGATTTAGATGGATTTAATTAGCTACATGTTGGGTTGTTGAGGAAGTTAGGTCTTGTGGTCTTTGGAGTGTTATAAGGCTTTTTTTGTTGCTGTCGCTTCTACCCAGTCACTTAGGTCTAGGCCATGTTTACAAGTTCTTTTTCTTTATTGTGGATACTGTCAATGGTATACTTTTGTCGCCTTTTTGTAACTACTTTCTGAATGTTTTTGTCAACCAGTTGGGGGAGTATTCCTTTGGTTCCATTTGGTAGTAATAACTAGTTATCAGCCTTCACAATATTCTTTTTGTCTCTTTGTATTTGTTTTATTTGCTTTGTAATTGTTTGGAAATCGTTAGATTTTTTGAATGTCAATGTTTTAGCGATCCATCTTTTCATTATTCTCAAAAGATTCATTTTCGTCTATTGGCTGGTGGTGATCGCACGATTTGAAAATCGTAGATGTTTTTTCATCTTTTTTGCGTTTGGTCTCAGAAAAGATGAATGATTTCCATCTTACTATTGAGTACAACTTTCGGTATGTTCTATTATTTTTTTTATGGTAGAATTGCAGGGTTAGAAAATGGTTAGGTTTTTTTGTTGACTGCCTTAAAATTGATTTCCTCATTTAAAATCCTTCAGGCCACTGGCTCAACGTGAGGAGCAAATTACGTTTCCATGTAGTTGCACAGCCCTTAAACACGATTCTAAAAGCGCTCACCCTTGGGGTGAGCAACATTTGTTAAATTAAGTATTAGAAAACAGAATATTAAATACTCTACAAATATGTTTTCACGCTGGGGCGGCCTATCTTAAGGAGGTCTTTGGGGTTGCCACCGGCCGGGTGTTATATGGCATTGTGGGGCCCGATTGCAGGCTGTTTTCACGTGTGGGTTGGTTTGCACGTCTTTTTTAATTGATTTATTTTTTTTGTATTTTTGTGGTTATTTTTTTTAAAGCTTTTCAGGTTGTGTTTGGGTGTGTTCATAACAACGATTTCCATTTGTGCCTGCAGTTGTTTACTATTTCTGTTTTAGTGTTTAAAGTTGCTAAGTGTGGTTTACATAGTATTCAGCCATTTTTCAGTAAACATAGGTTGGCATCTTTTGAAATGTATGGTGATGCCCTCTTTAAGTTTTATAATTTTCCAGGATATATTGGTTTATTTGGCGTCTTTTAAAGGCTTTCAAATGTATTGCTCACTTCTGGTTGTTATGTATTTTCTTTATTAATGACTGTGGTTTGCATATCTGGATTTTTGAAGTGGTTTTCAGTAATCCTATGAATGTTTCTTTTTCTTTTCTGATGTCACAGTGGCCTTGGTATACGACATTCTTTAAAGGCTTAGGGCGGAACTGCTCTTTTTTGAGCAATTGCAAGATTTTCTTTCGTTCACCCTTCTTTTGCTGTGTGATTTATTTTCGGTTTTCGTTGGATGCATCCAATAGGTTTTTGAGGTTGGGCAGCATGAGTCTTTGATAGTTTTGACGGTGGTTTTTTTGAATATTTTTGACAGTTCGTGTTCTTTTGGGAATGAAGATTTTAAAGAAATCTTTCCCTATTTTTATTTGCGTTTCCCCGTCGTATGGAGGGTTGAACCATATGATTTTTCGTTTTTGTTTTTCTTACTTTTATTGTGTTGTTATCCTGGGTTGTATAGTTAGTTTAATTTGTTACCTCCTTTTTTGCAGTTGCTTTTGTATTTACTGCTGCGTTGTTGAATACTCTTTCATTGCATGGACAGATTGGATAGGTCTCTTGTTTATTCGTTGGGGTATGGTCTCTAGTACAGATGGTGGCTGGTTACTTTTGATGTTTACAAGATAGGTGTGTCATTAGGGATTTCTTGTATGGTTTATATATGTGGTTGTTAGGTCAAGTTGTTACGGTTCTAAGTAGTTCACTACCTTTTCGTTTGCTTCATGGTGATTTTTACAGTTAGTGGTTTTGGAAGATTTTGCATAGTTCCTTTTTCTTGTTTCTTCGGAGATCTGGATTGTGGTTACGTGCAGCCAAGGCCGTCGTTGTCTGTATAGTCCACCTGTTTTCCGCGTTGTTTCTTGATGTGGATAGCATTGAATAGTCCGACCAGTTCACATGTTTCTGCACCAATCATATGAATCCCATTGTTTACGCAAATGTGAAAAAAAATATCAATGTTTCTATCGTTTCATTGATCCAAGTTACATTTTTGCTGTACAGTACAGGTTTTCTTGGTGTGGTGGCTGATTTCATTCTGGAACCGGTTATGTCTGTGTTGGTTATTAGCAAATTTTAGAGCATCTATGGATGGGTAGAAGTCACTATCGCGAATATAATTGGAATTACGTATTGCTTTTGTTTGTTGAGGCTTTTTTGAACCAATGGATAACTTCGTATGGTTACTTCCAGAGTTGGTATTCAGAGTTTGATTTTACGTTCTTTTTTTTTTTTTCTAGAATTTTCCCTTACTTATTTTGCTAATTCGGATTTAGATGGATTTTATTAGCTACATGTTGGGTTTGTTGTGGAAGTTAAGGTTTGTGGTTTTGCAGTGTTATAAAGCTTTTGTTGCTGTCGCTTTACCCTGTCACTTAGGTCTTAGGCCATGTGCATGTATACTTTTGTTGGCTTTTCTGTAATACTTTTCTGAAAGTTTTGGTCAAGGAGTTGGTAGGGAGTAATTCTTTGGTTCCATTTTTGTAATAATTACTAGTTTAATATCGCTTCATCCAAATCATCTTTTTGAACTATTGTATTTTGTTTTATTTGCTTATTTTAATGTTATTTGGAAATCGTTAGGATTTTTTTTAATTCAAGTTTTAGCCTATCATTCTTTTATTTTATCCTCAAAAGATTTCATGTTGTCTATGGCTGATGGTGATCGCCACGATTTGAAATCGTTAGATTTTGTTTATCATTTTTTTTTTTTTTTGCGTTTTTGGTCTCAGAAAGAAGAATGATTCCTTCTGTTATTGCGTCAAACCTTTCGGTTTGTACATAATTTTTTATATCGAATTGCGGTTAGAAAAGGTATGTTTTTGTAGACTGCCCTTAAAATGATTTCCTCCATTTAAAATCCTTCAGGCCACAGTGTTAACGTGAGGGAGCAATTAGTCAATGTAGGTTGCACACGCCTAAACGATCTTAAAAAGCGCTCAACCCTTGGGGAGCAGCATTTGTTTTAACTAAAAGTATTAAAAAAGGAATTTAAATACTCTACAAATTTGTTTCAATCTGGGTGGCTATTCTTCGGATGAGATTTTGCGTTGCCCACGCGGTTTCATCTAGCGTGTGGGGCCCGTCTTGCAGCTGTTTTCCACGTTGTGGGTTGGTTGCACGTGGTTTTTGTTTTGTTTTTGTTTTTGTTTTTTTGTTGTTGTTTTTGTAAGTTTCAGGTTTGTTGTTTGGGGTGTTTTTCACTCACGATTTTCCATTAGTGCTGCAGTTGATTACTATTTTCTGTACCTTTTTTAGTGTTTTAAAGTTGCTAAGTGTTTTGTTTACATGTATCAGCCATTTTTCAGTTAAACATAGGTTGCATCTTTTGAAATGTTGCTGCTATGGTGATGCCCTTTTTATGATTTTCAGGATATATTTTAGTTTATTGGCCGTCTTAAAGTTTCCAACTGTATTGCTCATTTCTGTTTGGTTTTTGTATTTTTCTTTATTAAATGGACTGATTTGTGGAGTTTGCATATCTGGGTTAGTGAAGTGGTTTTCAGTATCCCTATGTATGTTTCGTTTTCATATTCTGCGGCACACAGTGGTGTTGGACATCGTACACCCGCTCCCATCCCCCCCCCCCCCCTTCATTTCCTCAATCGCATTTTGGCGCCTACGGCGTCTGCTTCTTATTATTGCAATTGCAGATTTCCTTTCTTCACCCCTTCTTTGCTGTGTTGATTTTATTTTCGTTTTGTTGGAGCATAAATGAGGTTTTTGTTTTGGTTTCCGTCGTAGGAGGGTTGAACCATTGATTTTTCTTTGCCTGTTTTTACTTAATTTTATTTTGTGTAGTTATCTGGGTTGTATTGTAGATTATTAATTGATACACTTTTTTTGCAGTGCTTCTTGTTTGGTATTCTACTGCTGCGTTGTTGAATACTCTTTCATTGCATGACAGATTGGAATAGTCTCTTGTTTATTCGATGGGCTATGGTCTTTAGAACGTTGGTGGCTGGTTACTTTTGATGTTACATAGATGGTGTGTCATTTAGGTTTCTTGTTTGGTTGTTTAGGTTCAAAGAGTTACGTCTAAGTAGTTCACTACCTTTTCGTTTGCTTCAATGGTGATTTTTTAAGTTGTGGTTTTGGATGATTTTGCATAGTTCTTTTTTCTTGGTTTCGAAGGATCTTGGATAGATGGTTAGTTGCCGCAGGCCGTCGTGTCTGTTAGTCCAACCTGTTTTCCGAGTTGTTCTTGATGTTGGATAAGCATGAATAGTCCGACCAGTTCACTTTGGTTCTGCACCATCATATGGTCCCATGTTACGCAAATGTTAGTTTCTTTGCGTTTTCTTGATCCAAGTTACACTTTGCTGTTTTCTTGGTGTGGAGGCTGATTTCCATTTCTGGACCCGGTTATTATGTCAGTGTGGTTATTAGCAAATTTCAGAGCATCTATGATGGGTAGCAGTATACTATGTCGAATATAATGTATACAGTATTGCTTTGGTTTGTTGAGTTTACTGAACATTGGATAATTCGGTATGTGTTTTCAGAGGGTTGTATTTTCAGGAGTTTGATTTTACGTTTTTTTTTATATTTTTTCTCCAGGAATTTTTCTTACTTATTTTGCCTAATTCGGTTTTAGATGGATTTATTAGCCTACATGTTGGCTGTTGTGGAAAGTTGATCCAAGTTGATCAAGTTTGTGGGTCTTTGAGTGTTTAATAAAGGCTTCTTTTGTTGCTGTCGCTTCTCCTGTCACTTAGGTCTAGGCCATGTGCCATGTATACTTTTGTCGGCTTTTTTGTTAACTACTTTGCTGAATGGTTTTTTTCAATGACGTTTGGGAGTTATTCCTATTGGTTCCATTTTGTAGTAAATTACTAGTTTTATCAGCCTTCACAATATCTTTTTTGTCTCTTTGTATTTTTTTTATTTGCTTTTTAATGTTATTTGGAAATCGTTAGATTTTTTTATTTCAAATGGTTAGCTATCATTTCTTTTCATTTTATCCACAAAAGTTTTCTTTCGTCTCTGGCTGGTGGTGAATCGCCACGATTTGAAATCGAGATTATTTTTTAATCATTTTTTTTTTTTTTGCGTTGGTCTCAGAATGACGAATTGATTACCATTCTTATATTGGTACAAACCTTTCGGTTTGTACTTTATTATGTTATGTAGAATTGCGGGTTAGAAAATGGTATGTTTTTTGTTGTCTGCCTAAAATTGTTTCCCTCCCTTTTAAAATCTTCAGGCACAGTGTTCACGTGAGGAGCAAATATGATCAATGTAGTTTGCCCAGCCTAAACGAATCTAAAAGCGCTTCAAACCCTTGGGGAGCAACATTTTCGTTAAAAATAAGTATTAAAAAAGGACTAATAAAATACTCTACCAATTTGTTTCAAGTCTGGGTGGCTCTTCGGAAGATATTTGCGTTGGCGCCACCGCCGGGTGTTTCTATAGCGTTGGTGGCGCCCGATTGCAGCTGTTTTACGTGTGGGTGGTTGCACATGGTTTTGTGCTTGTTTTTGTCGTTTTGTTCTTTCTTTTTGTTGCGTGGTTTTTTGTTAAGGTTTTCCGGTTGAGATGTTTGGGTGTGTTCACTTACATCGATGTTCCATTTTGTGCTTGCAGTTGTTTACCTATTTCTGTTTTAGTGATTAAAGTTGCTAAGTGTTGTTTACATAGTTATCAGCATTTTTCAGTTAAACATAGGTTGCATCTTTTTGAAATGTTGCTGTATTGGTGATGCCCTTTTTATGACTTTTCCAGGCTTTTGTTAGTTTATTTTGCGTCTTAAAGTTTTCCAAATGTATTTGCTCACAATTCTGTTTGGTTTTGTATTTTTCTTTATTAAATGACCTGTTTGTGGTTTGACCATATTTTTCTGCGTTTTGAGAAGTGGTTTTCAGTAATCCTATGTATGTTTCTTATCATTTTTGAATGTCACAGTGGTTGGTTACGGGAATTCTTATAAAGCTTAGGGCGGGGCACTGCTCTTTTTTGATGCAATTGCAAGATTTCTTTCTTACCTCTTTGCTGTTGTGTTGATTTTTTTTTTCGTTTGTTGGAATGCATCAATTAGGTTTTTGTTTTGAGTTCCCGTCGTTATGGAGGGATTGAACTATGATTTTTCTTTTCTGTTTTTTCCTACTTTTTTTCGTTTGTTATTTCTGGGTTGTATTGTAGTTTTAATGGTACCACTTTTTTGCAGAGTTCTTGTTGGTAGTCTACTGCTGGTTGTTTGAATACTCTTTCATTGCATGACAGATTGGATAGTTCTTGTTTATACGTTGGGGTTGGTCTTTAGTACAGATGGAGGATGGATACTTTTGATGTTTACATTAGATAGGTGTGTCATTAGGTTTTCTTGCTATGGTTGTTTAGGTCAAGTGTTACGTTATCTAAGTAGGTTCATCCATTTCCGTATGCCTTCATTGGTCGATTTTTAAGTTGAGGTTTTGGAAGATTTTGAAGTTCTATTTTCTTGTTTTCGATGGACTTGATTGTTGGTTAGTTGCAGCAAGGCCGTCGTTTGTCTGTATATAGTCAACCTGTTTTCCGATTTGTTTCCTTGGATGATTGGATAGCATGAATAGACCGCAGTTCACATGTTTCTTGCACCACATATGATCCCATGGTTACGCCCAATCGTTGAAAAAAAAATCAAATGTTTTCTATCGTTTCCTTGATCCAGTTCCATTTTTGCTGTACAGTAGCGTTTTCTTGGTGGTGGAGGGATGATTTCCATTTTCTGACCCGGTTATGTCTGTTGTGGTTTATTTAGCAAAATTTTAGAGCATCTATGGATGGGTAGAAGTCCACTATTGCGAATATAATGAATACTGGATTAGTTTGTTTGTTGCGTTTTTTGAACCATTTGGAAACTTCGTAAGTCTACTTCCAGAGAGTTGTATTCAGAGTTGATTTTACGTTCTTTTTATTTTTTCTAGATTTCTTATTATTTTGCTAATTCGGATTTAGAAGGAATTTATTAGCCTACATGTTGGGTTGTTGTGGAGTTAGGTTTGTGGTCTTTGAGTGTATAAAGGCTTTTGTTGCTTGTCGCTTTACCCTGTCACTTAGGTCTGGCCATGTGCCTGTTATACTTTTGTCGGCTTTTTTGTAATATTTTCTGAATGTTTTTGTCAAGGAGTAGTTGGGAGTATTCCTTTGGTTCCATTTTGTAATAATTACTGTTTTATCAAGCCTTCACAAATATCTTTTAGTCTCTTTTGTATTGTTTATTGCTTTATTAATGTTATTTGGAGATCGTTTAGATTTTTTTTAATTCAATGTTAGCTACATTCTTTTCATTTTATCTCACAAGATTACATATTGTCTATGGCTGTGGTGATCGCCAACGATTTGACCTCGTAGATTTTTTTTATCATTTTTTTTTTGTTTGCGTTTGGTCTCAGAAAAGCAGAATGATTTCCATCTTATAATTGCGTACAAACCTTTCGGTTTGTATATTAAGTTTTTTATATAGAATTGCGGATGTTAGAAAATGGTATAGTTTTTGTTGACTGCTAAAATTGAACTTTTTCCACATTTTAAATACCTTCAGGCCACAGTGATTACGCCCCCCCCTGAGGAGAGCATTAAGATCAATGTGTTGCCAGCCTAAAACGATTCTAAAAGCGCTCAAACCCTTGGGGAGGCCGAATTTGTTAAAATAAGTATTAAAAAGGAATATTAATATACTCTACAAATATTTGTTTCAAGGCTGGGTGGGTCAGATCTTCGGATGAGATTTGCGATGCCCCCGCGGTGTTAATAGCGTGTGGGCCGATTGCAGGCTGTTTTCACGTGTGGAGTTGGGTTGCACGTGGTTTTTTTGTTTTGTTTTTGGTTTTGGTTTTTTTGGTTGTTGTTTTTGTTTAAGGTTTTCTGGTTGTGTTTGGGGTGTGTTCACTACGATTTCCATTTGTGCCTTGCAGTTGGTACATTTCTGTTTTAGTGTTTAAAGTTGCTAAGTGTTTTGTTTACAGAGTATCAGCATTTTTCAGTTAGTTATAAAACATAGGATTGCATCTTTTTGAAATGTTGCTGTATGGTGATGATGCCCTTTTTTTTGATTTTCCAGGATATATTGTATCAGTTTATTATGGCGTCTTAAAGTTTTCCAAATGTCTTTGTCAATTCTGTTTGGTTTTTGTATTTTTCCTTATTAAATGACTGTTTCGTGGTTTGCATATTGGTTTGAAGTGTTCAGTATTCCCTATGTTTCTTTTTCATTTCTGATGTCACAGTGGCTTGGTATACGACATTCTTATAAAGGTTTAGGGGGCACTGCTCTTTTTTTGATGCAATTTGCAAGATTTCCTTTTTCCCCCTACTTTGCTGTGTTGATTTTATTTTCGTTTTGTTGGATGCATCACAATTAGTTTTTGTTTTGAGTATCCCGTCGGTATGGAGGGTTGAACATTGATTTTTCTTTTCTGTTTTTCATACTTTTATTAGTTGTTGTTAATTCCCCCCCCCCCCCCCCCCCCCCGGGTAGTTATTGTAGTTTATAATTGTACCAGTTTTTTTGCAGTGTTCTGTCGGTTGGTATTTCTACTGCTGCGTTGTTGGAATACTCTTTCATTGCATGACAATTGGATAGTCTCTTGTTTATTCCGTTGGGATGGTCTTTTAGTACAGATGGTGGATGGTTAACTTATGATGTTTTACATTAGGTGTGGTCATTAGGTTTCTTTATGGTTGTTTAGGTCAAGTGTTACGTTCTGAGTAGGTTCACTTACTTTTCGTTTGTTCAATGGTGATTTTTGACGTTTGGTTTTGGAAGATTTTGCATAGTTCTTTTTTTCTTTGTTTTCGATGGATCTTGGATTGTGGTTAGTGCAGCAAGGCCGTCGTGTCTGTTGGTATAGGTCCAACCGTTTTCGAGTTGTTTCTTGATGATGGATAGCATGGAAATAGTCCGACCAGGTAACCCTAGTTTCTGCACCATTCATTGATCCATGGTTACGCCAAATGTTGTAGTTCTATTCGTTTTCTTGCTCAGTTACACTTTTGCTGTTTTCTTGGTGTGGGAAGGGTGATTTCCATTTTCTGACCGGTTATGCCTGTGTGGTTATTAGCAATTTCAGAGCTCTATGGATGGGTAGCGAAGTATACTATGTCGAATATAATGAAATACTGTATTGCTTGTTTGTTGAGTTTTTTGAACCATTGGTAACTTGTAGTGTTTCTTCCAGAGGTTGTATTCAGAGTTGAATTTTTACGTCTTTTTTATTTTTCTAGGACTTTTTTATTATTTTTACCTAATTCGGATTTAGATGGAGTTATTAGCCTCATGTTGGGTTGTGTGGAAGTTTTTTTTTAAAAAGGTTTTGTGGTCTTTGTGTGTTATAACAGGCGTTCTTTTGTTGCTGTCGCTTCTAACCTGTCACTTAAGGTTCGCCATGTACAGTTCTTTTTCTTTAGTGTGGATACTGTCCATGTATACTTTTGTCGGCTTTCTTTTTTGTAAACTTTTCTGAATGTTTTTGTCAAGGAGTTGGGAGAGTATTCCTTTGGTTCCATTTTTGTAGTATTACTAGTTTTATCACCTTTACAAATATCTTTTTTGTCTCTTTGTATTTGTTTTATTGCTTTTTTATTGTTTGGAAATCGTTAGATTTTTTAATTCAATGTTAGCTATCATTCTTTCATTTTATCTCAAAAGAATTCATTTCGTCTTATGGTGGTTGTGATCGCCACGATTTGAAATCGTAGATGTTTTTATCATTCTTTTTTGCGTTTGGTCTCAGAAAGAAGAATGATTTCCATCTTATTTGCGTACAAACTTTTCGGTTTGTTCTATTAATTTTTTTTATGTAGAATGCGGGGTAGAAAATGGTATGTTTTTTGTTTGACTGCCTAAATTGATTTCCTCCATTTAAAATCCTTCTGGCACAGTGTCAACGTGAGGAGACAATTAAGATCAATGTAAGTTGCACAGCCTAAAAACGATTTAAAAGCGCTCAACCCCCTGGGGAGCACAATTTGTTAAAAATAAGTAATAGAAAAGGCATATTTAAAATACTCTACAAATTTTGTTTTCAAGCTGGGTGGCTATGTTCAGGATGATATTTGGGTTGCCAACCCGCGGTGTATAAATGCTTGTGGGGCCCGATTGCAGCTGTTATTCAGTGTGGGTTGGTTGCACGTCTTTTTTATTTATTTTTGTTTTTTTTTTTGTATTTTGTTGTTTATTTTTAAAAGGTTTTCAAGGTTGTTGTTTTGGAGGTCTGTTCACTACAAACGATTTTCATTTGTGCCTGCAATATCAGGGGTTTGTTTATATTTCAGTTTTAGTGTTTAAAGTTGCTAAGTGTGGTTTACATAGTTATCAGCCATTTTTCAGTTTTAAACATCGGTTGCATTCTTTTTGAAATGTATGGTGATGCCCTTTTTTTATGTTTAATTATTTTCCAGGCTATATTTGAGTTTATTTTGGGTCTTAAGTTTCCACTGTATTTGCACAATTCTGTTTGGTTTTTTGTATTTTTCTTTATTAAATGGACTGTGGTTTGCATATCTGGTTTTGAAGGTGGTTATCAGTATCCCTATGAAGTTTCTTTTTCATTTTCTGATGGTCACAGTGGCTTTGTATAACGAATTCTTATAAAGGGCTTAGGGTGCACTGCTCTTTTTTGATGCAATAGCAAGGATTTCCTTTCGTTCCCCTTCTTTAGCTGTGTTGATTTTATTTTCGTTTCGTTGGATGCATCTATAGGTTTTTGAGGTGGGATGCATGATTATGATAGTATGACGGTGTTTTTTTGAATATTTGTGAAGTTCGTTGTGCTTTTGGGAATGAAGATTTTTAAGAATTCGTTCCCTAGTTTTTTTGAGTTTTCCCGTCGTATGGAGGGTTGAACCATATGATTTCTGGTTCTTGTTTTTCTTACTTTTATTTGTGTTGTTATCTGGGTTGTTTGTAGTTTATAATTGTACCTCCTTTTTTTTGAAGTGCTTCTTAGTATTTACTGCTGCGTTTTTGATACTCTTTCATTGCATGACAGATTGGATAGTCTCATTGTTTATTCCGTTGGGTATGGTTCTTTGTAAGAGGTGGATGGTTACTTTGATGTTTACATTAGATAGGTGTGTCATTAGGTTTCTTGTATGGTTGTAATTGTGGTTGTTTTAGGTCAAGTTGTTACGTCTACGTAGTTCATACCTTTGCGTTTGCTTTCAAATGGTGATTTTTAGTTGGGTGTTTTGGAAGTTTTGCTTAGTTCTTTTTTCTTGTTTCCGGTGGATCTTGGATTGTTGGTTAGTGCTGCAAGGCCGTCGTGTTCTGTATCGGTCCAAACCTGTTTTCGAGTTGTCTTTCTTGATGGTTGGATACGCATGAATAGTCCGACCAGTTCACATGTTTCTGCACCATCATTCTGATCCATGGTTAGCCAAATGTTGAAAAAAATATCAAAATGTTGAAATTCGTTTCTTGATCTAAGTTACATTTTGCTGTACAGTAGGTTTTTCTTTTGTAGGGAGGAATGATTTCCATTCTGCCCGGTTATGGTCTGTGTGGTTATAGAAATTTTAGAGCATCTTGGATGGGTCGACGTCCACTATCGCGAAATAAATGAATACTGGATTGCTGTTTGTTGAGTTTTTTGAACCATTGGATAACATCGTATGTTTCTTCCAGAGGTTGTATTCAGGAGTTTGATTTTTACGTCTTTTTTTTTTTTCTAGAATTCTTAGTATTTTGCCTAATTCGGGGTTTTAGATGGATTTTAGGCCTCATGTTGGGTTGTTGTGGAAGTTACGTTTTTGGTCTTTGAGTGTTATAAGGCTTTTGTTGCTGTCGCTTCTCCCTGTCACTTAGGTCTAGGGCATGTGCATGTCTACTTTTGTGGCTTTTTGTAACTACTTTTCTGAATGTTTTTGTCAAGGAGTTGCGGGTAGTTTCTTTTGGTTCCATTTTGTCATAATTACTAAGTTTTATCAGCCTTCACCAATTATCTTTTTGTTTCTCTTTGTATTTGTTTTATTTGCTTTTTAATTTTAGTGGAATCGTTAGATTTTTTTATTCAATGTAAGCTATCTTCTTTTCTTTTATCTCAAAAGATTTCCATTTTGTCTACTGGCTGGTGGTGCTCGCACGATTTGGAAATCGTTAGATTTTTATTTATCATTTTTTTTATTCTTGGCGTTTGGTCTCAGAAAGAAGACTGATTACCATCTTATATTGCGTAAAACCTTTCGGTTTGTATATAATTTTTTTATATAGAATTGCGGGTTAGAAAATGGTTATGTTTTTTGTTGACTGCCTAAAATTGTGATTTCCTCCATTTTAAAAACCTTCAGGCCCAGAGTTCAACGTTGAGGAAGCAATTAAGATCAATGTAGTTGCACAGCTATTAAAAACCGATTCTAAAAGGTTCAACTTGGGAGCAGCATATGTTCAAATAAGTATTAAAAGGAATAATAAAATTACTCACAAATTTGTTTCAAGTGGGGTGGCTATCTTCGGTGAGATTTGCGTTGCCACGCGGTTGTTATATAGCGTGTGGGGCCCGATTGCAGCTGGTTTTCACGTGTGGGTTGGTTGCACGTGTTTTTGTTTTTGTTTTTGTTTTTGTTTTTTGTTGTTGTTTTTGTTAAGGTTTTTCAGGTTGTTGTTTGGGGTGTGCGTGATTCACTAACGTATTTCATCTTGTGCCTGCAGTTGGTTTACAATTTCTGTTTTAGTGTTTAAGTTGCTAAGTGTTTGAATTACATAGTATCAGCCAATTTTTTCAGTTAAACATCGGTTGCATCTTTTTGAAATGTTGCTGTAGGGTTGATGCCCTTTTTTGATTTCTCCGGAATATATGTAGTTTATTTTGGCGTCTTAAAGTTTCCAAATGTATTTGCTCCAATTCTGTTTGGTTTTTTGTCTTTTTCTTTATTTAATGATGTTTGTGGTTTGATATTGGTTTTTTCTTGAATTGGGTTTTCAGTAATCCTATGTAAGTTTTCGTTTTCATTTTCTGATGTCACAGTGGCATGGTATACGACCTCTTATACAGGCATTTGGGGGACTGCTCTTTGTTGATGCATTGCAAGATTTCCTTTCTTCACCCTTCTTTGCTGTGTTGATTTTATTTTCGTTATGTTGGATGCATCAATTAGGTTTTTGTTTTGAGTTTCCCGTCGTATGGAGGGTTGAACCATATGATTTTTCTTTTCCTGTTTTTCCTACTTTATTTGTGTTGTTATCTGGGTTGTATTGTAGTTTATAATTGTACCCACTTTTTTGCAGTGCTTCTTGTTGGTATTCTACTGCTGCGTTGTTGAATACTCTTTCATTGCATGACAGATTGGATAGTCTCTTGTTTATTCCGTTGGTATGGTCTTTAGTACAGATGGTGGATGGTTACTTTTGATGTTTACATAGATAGGTGGTCATTAGGTTTCTTGTATGGTTGTTTAGGTCAAGTGTTACGTCTAAGTAGTTCACTACCTTTTCGTTTGCTTCAATGGTGATTTTTAAGTTGTGGTTTTGGAAGATTTTGCATAGTTCTTTTTTCTTGTTTTCGATGGATCTTGGATTGTTGGTTAGTGCAGCAAGGCCGTCGTGTCTGTATAGTCCAACCTGTTTTCCGAGTTGTTTCTTGATGTTGGATAGCATGAATAGTCCGACCAGTTCACATGTTTCTGCACCATCATATGATCCCATGGTTACGCCAAATGTTGAGTTTCTATTCGTTTTCTTGATCCAAGTTACACTTTTGCTGTTTTCTTGGTGTGGAGGATGATTTCCATTTCTGACCCGGTTATGTCTGTGTGGTTATTAGCAAATTTCAGAGCATCTATGGATGGGTAGAAGTCTACTATGTCGAATATAATGTATACTGTATTGCTTTGTTTGTTGAGTTTTATGAACCATTGGATAACTTCGTATGTGTTCTTCCAGAGGTTGTATTCAGAGTTTGATTTTACGTTTTTTTTTATTTTTTCTAGAATTTTCTTACTTATTTTGCCTAATTCGGATTTAGATGGATTTATTAGCCTACATGTTGGTTGTTGTGGAAGTTAGGTTTGTGGTCTTTGAGTGTTATAAAGGCTTCTTTTGTTGCTGTCGCTTCTACCCTGTCACTTAGGTCTAGGCCATGTGCCATGTATACTTTTGTCGGCTTTTTTGTAACTACTTTTCTGAATGTTTTGTCAATGAGTTGGGAGTATTCCTTTGGTTCCATTTTGTAGTAATTACTAGTTTTATCAGCCTTCACAAATATCTTTTTGTCTCTTTGTATTTGTTTTATTTGCTTTTTTAATGTTATTTGGAAATCGTTAGATTTTTTTAATTCAATGTTAGCTATCATTCTTTTCATTTTATCCTCAAAAGATTTCATTTCGTCTATGGCTGGTGGTGATCGCCACGATTTGAAATCGCAGATTTTTTTATCATTTTTTTTTTTTGCGTTTGGTCTCAGAAAGAAGAATGATTTCCATCTTATATTGCGTACAAACCTTTCGGTTTGTACTATAATTTTTTATGTAGAATTGCGGGTTAGAAATGGTATGTTTTTTGTTGACTGCCTAAAATTGATTTCCTCCATTTTAAAATCCTTCAGGCCACAGTGTCAACGTGATTAGA
>JAFLJL010013318.1:18935-69061 GCA_018398815.1 Conus ventricosus
TCCTTTTTTTTCTCTTTGTATTTGTTTTATTTCCCTTTTTTTTTTAATTTTGTTTGGAAATCGTTTAGGATTTTTTTAAGTCAATGTTAGCTATCTTCTTTTCATTTTATCCTCAAAAGATTTCATTTGTCTATGGCTGTGGTGATCGCCACGATTTGAAATCGTAGATGTTTTTATCATTTTTTTTTTTGCGTTTGGTCTCAGAAAGAAGAATGATTTCCATCTTATTATTGCGTACAAACCTTTTCGGTTTGTTACTATTAATTTTTTTATGTAGAATTGCGGGTTAGAAAATGGGTATGTTTTTTGTTGACTGCCTAAAATTGATTTCCTCCATTTTAAAAATCCTTCAGGCCAAGTGTTCAACGTGAGGAGCAATTAAGATCAATGTAGTTGCACAGCTAAAACGATTCTAAAAGCGCTCAACCCCTTGGGAGCAACATTTGTTAAAATAAGTATTAAAAAGGAATATTAAAATACTCTACAAATTTGTTTCAAGTGGGTGGCTATCTTCGGATGATATTGCGTTGCCCACCGCCGGTTTATATGCGTGTGGGGCCCGATTGCAGCTGTTTTCACGTGTGGGGTTGGTTGCACGTGTTTTTGTTTTTGTTTTTGTTTTTGTTTTTTTTTGTTGTTTTTGTTAAGGTTTTCAGGTTGTTGTTTGGGGTGTGTTCACTAAACGATTTCCATTTGTGCCTGCAGTTGTTTACTATTTCTGTTTTAGTGTTTAAAGTTGCTAAGTTTTGGTTTACATAGTACAGCCATTTTTCAGTTAAACATAGGTTGCATCTTTTTGAAATGTTGCTGTATGGTGATGCCCTTTTTATGATTTTCCAGGATATATTGTAGTTTATTTTGGCGTCTTAAAGTTTCCATGTATTTGCTCAATTCTGTTTGGTTTTTTGTATTTTTCTTTATTAAATGACTGTTTGTGGTTTGCATATCTGGTTTTGAAGTGGTTTTCCAGTAATCCCTATGTATGTTTCTTTTTCATTTTCTGATGTCACAGTGGCTTGGTATACGACATTCTTATACAGCATTTGTGCTTAGGGGGCCTGCTCTTTTTTGTGCAATTGCAAGATTTCCTTTCTTGACCCTTCTTTGCTGTGTTGATTTTATTTTCGTTTTGTTGGATTGCATCAATTAGGTTTTTGTTTTGAGTTTCCCGTCGTATGAGGTTCTTGTTTTCTTTTCCTGTTTTTCCTACTTTTATTTGTGTTGTTATCTTGGTTGTATTGTAGTTTATAATTTTTACCCACTTTTTTTGCAGTGCTTCTTGTTGGTATTCTACTGCGGTTGTTGAATACTCTTTCATTGCTTTGACAGATTGGATAGTCTCTTGTTTATTCCGTGGTATGGTCTTTAGTACAGATGGTGATGGTTACTTTTGATGTTTACATAGATAGTGTGTCATTAGATTTCTTGTATGTTGTTTAGGTCAAGTTGTTACGTCTAAGTAGTTCACTACCTTTTCGTTTGCTTCAATGGTGATTTTTAAGTTGTGGTTTGGAAGATTTTGCATATTCTTTTTTCTTGTTTTCGATGGATCTTGGGTTGTTGGTTAGTGCATCAAGGCCGTCGTGTCTGTATAGTCCAACTGTTTTCCGAGTTGTTTCTATGTGTTGGATAGCCATGAATAGTCCGACCAGTTCACATGTTTTCTGAACCATCATATGATCCATGGTTACGCCAAATGTTGAGTTTCTATTCGTTTTCTTGATCCAATTTACATTTTTGCTGTCAGTAGCGTTTTTTGGTTGGGAGATGGATTTCCATTTCTACCCGTTATGTCTGTGTGGTTATTAGCAAATTTCAGACATCTAATGGATGGGTAGAAGTCTACTTGTCGAATATAATGTATACTGTATTGCTTTGTTTGTTGAGTTTTTTGAACCCATTGGATAACTTCGTATGTGTTCTTCCAGAGGTTGTATTCAGAGTTTGATTTTACGTTCTTTTTTATTTTTTGCTAGAATTTTCTTACTTATTTCCAAATTCGATTTAATGATTTATTAGCCTACATGTTGGTTGTTGGGAAGTTAGGTTTGTGGTCTTTGAGTGTTATAAAGCTTTTTGTTGCTGTCGCTTCTACCCTGTCCTTAGGTCTAGGCCAGTGCCATGTACTTTGTCGGCTTTTTGTAACTACTTTCTGAATGTTTTGTCAAGGAAGTTGGGAGTATTCCTTTGTTCCATTTGTAGTAATTACAGTTTTATCAGCCTTCAAATATCTTTTGTCTCTTTGTATGTTTTTATTTGCTTTTTTAAATTTATTTAAATGGGAATATTTTTTAATTCAATGTTAGCTATCATTCTTTTCTTTTCCTCAAAAGATTTCATTTCGTCAGGTGTTGGTGATCGCCACGATTTGAATCGCAGATTTTTTTATCATTTTTTTTTGCTTTGGCCAGAAAGAAGAATGATTTCATCTTGTATTGCGTACAAACCTTTCGTTTGTACTATTTTTTTTATGTAATTGGGTTAGAAAGGGTATTTTTTGTTACTGCTAAATTGATTTCTCCATTTAAAATCCTTCGGGCAAGTGTTCAACTTTGAGGAGCATTAGACAATGTTTGCACACTAAAACGATTCTTAAAGCGCTCACCTTGGGAGCAACATTTTTAAAAAAGTATTAAAAGGAATATTAAAATATCTACAAATTGTTTCAAGCTGGGTGGTTTATCTCGGATGTATTTGCTTGCCCACCGCGTTTATATAGCTGTGGGCCCGATTGCAGCTGTTTCACGTGGGTTGGTTGCAAATGGTTTTTGTTTTGTTTTTTGTTTTTGTTTTTTTGTTGTTTTTTTGTTAAAGGGTTTCCAGGTTTTGTTTGGGGTGTTCAAACGATTTCCATTTGTGCTGCAGTTGTTTACTATTTTGTTTTAGTGTAAAGTTGCTAAGTTTGTTTACATAGTATAAAGCCATTTTTCAGTAACCATAGGTTGCATCTTTTGAAATGTTGCTGTATGGTGATGCCCTTTTAGATTTTCCAGGATATATTGTATTTCATTTGCGTCTTAAAGTTCCAAATGTATTGTGCTCATCTGTTGTTTTTGTATTTTTCTTTATTAATTGACGTTTGTGGTTTGCATATCTGTTTTAAGTGGTTTTCGTAATCCCTATGTATGTTTCTTTTTCAGTTCTGATGTCACAGTGGCTTGGTATACGACATTCTTATAAAGGTTTGAGGGGCACTGCTTTTTTTGATGCAATTGCAAGATTTCCTTTCTCACCTTCTTTGTGGTGATTTTATTTCGTTTTGTTGTGCCATCATTAGTTTTTTTTGAGTTTCCCGTCGTATGGAGGGTTGAACCATATGATTTTTCTTTTCTGTTTTTCCTACTTTATTTGTGTTGTTATCTGGGTTGTATTGTAGTTTATAATTGTACCCACTTTTTTGCAGTG
This sequence comes from Conus ventricosus, assembly GCA_018398815.1. Lineage (NCBI taxonomy): Eukaryota > Metazoa > Mollusca > Gastropoda > Neogastropoda > Conidae > Conus > Conus ventricosus. Next base: position 22,341 of record JAFLJL010013318.1, read on the forward strand.
CTTCTGTTGGTATTCTACTGCTGCGTTGTTGAATACTCTTTCATTGCATGACAGATTGGATAGTCTCTTGTTTATTCCGTTGGTATGGTCTTTAGTACAGATGGTGGATGGTTACTTTTGATGTTTACATAGATAGGTGTGTCATTAGGTTTCTTGTATGTTTGTTTAGGTCAAGTGTTACGTCTAAGTAGTTCACTACCTTTTCGTTTGCTTCAATGGTGATTTTTAAGTTGTGGTTTTGGAAGATTTTGCATAGTTCTTTTTTCTTGTTTTCGATGGATCTTGGATTGTTGGTTAGTGCAGCAAGGCCGTCGTGTCTGTATAGTCCAACCTGTTTTCCGAGTTGTTTCTTGATGTTGGATAGCATGAATAGTCCGACCAGTTCACATGTTTCTGCACCATCATATGATCCCATGGTTACGCCAAATGTTGAAAAAAATATCCAAAGTTTCTATTCGTTTTCCTTGATCCAAGTTACATTTTTGCTGTACAGTAGCGTTTTCCTTGGTGTGGAGGATGATTTCCATTTCTGACCCGGTTATGTCTGTGTGGTTATTAGCAAATTTTAGAGCATCTATGGATGGGTAGAAGTCCACTATTGCGAATATAATGAATACTGTATTGCTTTGTTTGTTGAGTTTTTTGAACCATTGGATAACTTCGTATGTCTTCTTCCAGAGGTTGTATTCAGAGTTTGATTTTACGTTCTTTTTTTTTTTTTCTAGAATTTTCTTACTTATTTTGCCTAATTCGGATTTAGATGGATTTATTAGCCTACTGTTGGTGTTGTGGAAGTTTAGGTTTGTGGTCTTTGATGTTATAAAGCTTTTTGTTGCTGCGCTTCTACCTGTCACTTAGGTCTAGGCCATGTGCCATTATACTTTTGTCGGCTTTCCTGTAAACTACTTCTGAATGTTTTTGTCAAGGAGTTGGGAGTATTCCTTTGGTTCCATTTTGTAATAATTACTAGTTTTATTTAGCCTTCACAAATATCTTTTTGTCTCTTTGTATTTGTTTTATTTGCTTTTTTAATGTTATTTGGAAATCGTTAGATTTTTTTAATTCAATGTTAGCTATCATTCTTTTCATTTTATCCTCAAAAGATTTCATTTTGTCTATGGCTGGTGGTGATCGCCACGATTTGAAATCGTAGATTTTTTTTATCATTTTTTTTTTTTGCGTTTGGTCTCAGAAAGAAGAATGATTTCCATTTATATTGCGTACAAACCTTTCGGTTTGTACTATTTAATTTTTTTATATAGAATTGCGGGTTAGAAATGGTATGTTTTTTGTTGACTGCCTAAAATTGATTTCCTCCATTTTAAAATCCTTCAGGCCACAGTGTTCAACGTGAGGAGCAATTAAGATCAAATTATTGCACAGCCTAAAACGATTCTAAAAGCGCTCAACCCTTGGGAGCAGCATTTGTTAAAATAAGTATTAAAAAGGAATATTAAAATACTCTACAAATTTGTTTCAAGCTGGGTGGCTATCTTCGGATGATATTTGCGTTGCCCACCGCCGGTGTTATATAGCGTGTGGGGCCCGATTGCAGCTGTTTTCACGTGTGGGTTGGTTGCACGTGGTTTTTGTTTTGTTTTTGTTTTGTTTTTTTGTTGTTGTTTTTGTTAAGGTTTTCAGGTTGTTGTTTGGGGTGTGTTCACTAACGATTTCCATTTGTGCCTGCAGTTGTTTACTATTTCTGTTTTAGTGTTTAAAGTTGCTAAGTGTTTGTTTACATAGTATCAGCCATTTTTCAGTTAAACATAGGTTGCATCTTTTTGAAATGTTGCTGTATGGTGATGCCCTTTTATGATTTTCCAGGATATATTGTAGTTTATTTTGGCGTCTTAAAGTTTCCAAATGTATTTGCTCAATTCTGTTTGGTTTTGTATTTTTCTTTATTAAATGACTGTTTGTGGTTTGCATATCTGGTTTTGAAGTGGTTTTCAGTAATCCCTATGTATGTTTCTTTTTCATTTTCTGATGTCACAGTGGCTTGGTATACGACATTCTTATACAGGAGTGCTTAGGGGGCACTGCTCTTTTTTGATGCAATTGCAAGATTTCCTTTCTTCACCCTTCTTTGCTGTGTTATTTTATTTTCGTTTTGTTGGATGCATCAATTAGGTTTTTGTTTTGAGTTTCCCGTCGTATGGAGGGTTGAACCATATGATTTTTCTTTTCCTGTTTTTCCTACTTTTATTTGTGTTGTTATCTGGGTTGTATTGTAGTTTATAATTGTACCCACTTTTTTGCAGTGCTTCTTGTTGGTATTCTACTGCTGCGTTGTTGAATACTCTTTCATTGCATGACAGATTGGATAGTCCTCTGTTTATTCCGTTGGGTATGGTCTTTAGTACAGATGGTGGATGGTTACTTTTGATGTTTACATAGATAGGTGTGTCATTAGGTTTCTTGTATGGTTGTTTAGGTCAAGTGTTACGTCTAAGTAGTTCACTACCTTTTCGTTTGCTTCAATGGTGATTTTTAAGTTGTGGTTTTGGAAGATTTTGCATAGTTCTTTTTCTTGTTTTCGATGGATCTTGGATTGTTGGTTAGTGCAGCAAGGCCGTCGTGTCTGTATAGTCCAACCTGTTTTCCGAGTTGTTTCTTGATGTTGGATAGCATGAATAGTCCGACCAGTTCACATGTTTCTGCACCATCATATGATCCCATGGTTACGCCAAATGTTGAGTTTCTATTCGTTTTCTTGATCCAAGTTACATTTTGCTGTACAGTGCTTTTCTTGGTGTGGAGGATGATTTCCATTTCTGACCCGGTTATGTCTGTGTGGTTATTAGCAAATTTCAGAGCATCTATGGATGGGTAGAAGTCTACTATGTCGAATATAATGAATACTGTATTGCTTTGTTTGTTGAGTTTTTTGAACCATTGGATAACTTCGTATGTGTTCTTCCAGAGGTTGTATTCAGAGTTTGATTTTACGTTCTTTTTTATTTTTTCTAGAATTTTCTTACTTATTTTGCCTAATTCGGATTTAGATGGATTTATTAGCCTACATGTTGGGTTGTTGTGGAAGTTAGGTTTGTGGTCTTTGAGTGTTATAAAGGCTTCTTTTGTTGCTGTCGCTTCTACCCTGTCACTTAGGTCTAGGCCATGTGCCAATGTATACTTTTGTCGGCTTTTTGTAACTACTTTTCTGAATGTTTTTGTCAAGGAGTTGGGAGTATTCCTTTGGTTCCATTTTGTAGTAATTACTAGTTTTATCAGCCTTCACAAATATCTTTTTGTCTCTTTGTATTTGTTTTATTTGCTTTTTTAATGTTATTTGGAAATCGTTAGATTTTTTTAATTCAATGTTAGCTATCATTCTTTTCATTTTATCCTCAAAAGATTTCATTTCGTCTATGGCTGGTGGTGATCGCCACGATTTGAAATCGTAGATTTTTTTTATCATTTTTTTTTTTTTGCGTTTGGTCTCAGAAAGAAGAATGATTTCCATCTTATATTGCGTACAAACCTTTCGGTTTGTACTATTAATTTTTTTATGTAGAATTGCGGGTTAGAAAATGGTATGTTTTTTGTTGACTGCCTAAAATTGATTTCCTCCATTTTAAAATCCTTCAGGCCACAGTGTTCAACGTGAGGAGCAATTAAGATCAATGTAGTTGCACAGCCTAAAACGATTCTAAAAGCGCTCAACCCCTTGGGGAGCAACATTTGTTAAAATAAGTATTAAAAAGGAATATTAAAATACTCTACAAATTTGTTTCAAGCTGGGTGGCTATCTTCGGATGATATTTGCGTTGCCCACCGCCGGTGTTATATAGCGTGTGGGGCCCGATTGCAGCTGTTTTCACGTGTGGGTTGGTTGCACTGGTTTTTGTTTTGTTTTTGTTTTTGTTTTTTTGTTGTTGTTTTTGTTAAGGTTTCAGGTTGTTGTTTGGGGTGTGTTCACTAACGATTTCCATTTGTGCCTGCAGTTGTTTACTATTTCTGTTTTAGTGTTTAAAGTTGCTAAGTGTTGTTTACATAGTATCAGCCATTTTTCAGTTAAACATAGGTTGCATCTTTTTGAAATGTTGCGTATGGTGATGCCCTTTTTATGATTTTCCAGGATATATTGTAGTTTATTTTGGCGTCTTAAAGTTTCCAAATGTATTTGCTCAATTCTGTTTGGTTTTTGTATTTTTCTTTATTAAATGACTGTTTGTGGTTTGCATATCTGGTTTTGAAGTGGTTTTCAGTAATCCCTATGTATTTTCTTTTTCATTTTCTGATGTCACAGTGGCTTGGTATACGACATTCTTATAAATGGCTTAGGGGCACTGCTCTTTTTGATGCAATTGCAAGATTTCCTTTCTTCACCCTTCTTTGCTGTGTTGATTTTATTTTCGTTTGTTGGATGCATCAATTAGGTTTTTGTTTTGAGTTTCCGTCGTATGAGGGTTGAACCATATGATTTTTCTTTTCCTGTTTTTCCTACTTTTATTTGTGTGTTATCTGGTTGTATTGTAGTTTATAATTGTACCCACTTTTTTGCAGTGCTTCTTTTGTATTCTACTGCTGCGTTGTTGAATTACTCTTTCATTGCATGACAGATTGGATAGTCTCTTGTTTATTCCGTTGGGTATGGTCTTTAGTACAGATGGTGGATGGTTACTTTTGATGTTTACATAGATAGGTGTGTCATTAGGTTTCTTGTATGGTTGTTTAGGTCAAGTGTTACGTCTAAGTAGTTCACTACCTTTTCGTTTGCTTCAATGGTGATTTTTAAGTTGTGGTTTTGGAAGATTTTGCATAGTTCTTTTTTCTTGTTTTCGATGGATCTTGGATTGTTGGTTAGTGCAGACAAGGCCGTCGTGTCTGTATAGTCCAACCTGTTTTCCGAGTTGTTTCTTGATGTTGGATAGCATGAATAGTCCGACCAGTTCACATGTTTCTGCACCATCATATGATCCCATGGTTACGCCAAATGTTGAGTTTCTATTCGTTTCTTGATCCAAGTTACATTTTTGCTGTCAGTAGCTTTCTTGGTGTGGAGGATGATTTCCATTTCTGACCCGGTTATGTCTGTGTGGTTATTAGCAAATTTAGAGCATCTATGGATGGGTAGAAGTCTACTATGTCGAATATAATGAATACTGTATTGCTTTGTTTGTTGAGTTTTTTGAACCATTGGATAACTTCGTATGTGTTCTTCCAGAGGTTGTATTCAGAGTTTGATTTTACGTTCTTTTTTTATTTTTTCTAGAATTTTCTTACTTATTTTGCCTAATTCGGATTTAGATGGATTTATTAGCCTACATGTTGGGTTGTTGTGGAAGTTAGGTTTGTGGTCTTTGAGTGTTATAAAGGCTTCTTTTGTTGCTGTCGCTTCTACCCTGTCACTTAGGTCTAGGCGCCATGTGCCATGTATACTTTTGTCGGCTTTTTTGTAACTACTTTTCTGAATGTTTTTGTCAAGGAGTTGGGAGTATTCCTTTGGTTCCATTTTGTAGTAATTACTAGTTTTATCAGCCTTCACAAATATCTTTTTGTCTCTTTGTATTTGTTTTATTTGCTTTTTTAATGTTATTTGGAAATCGTTAGATTTTTTTAATTCAATGTTAGCTATCATTCTTTTCATTTTATCCTCAAAAGATTTCATTTCGTCTATGGCTGGTGGTGATCGCCACGATTTGAAATCGTAGATTTTTTTTATCATTTTTTTTTTTGCGTTTGGTCTCAGAAAGAAGAATGATTTCCATCTTATATTGCGTACAAACCTTTCGGTTTGTACTATTAATTTTTTTATTAGAATTGCGGGTTAGAAAATGGTATGTTTTTTGTTGACTGCCTAAAATTGATTTCCTCCATTTTAAAATCCTTCAGGCCACAGTGTTCAACGTGAGGAGCAATTAAGATCAATGTAGTTGCACAGCCTAAAACGATTCTAAAAGCGCTCAACCCCTTGGGGAGCAACATTTGTTAAAATAAGTATTAAAAAGGAATATTAAAATACTCTACAAATTTGTTTCAAGCTGGGTGGCTATCTTCGGATGATATTTGCGTTGCCCACCGCCGGTGTTATATAGCGTGTGGGGCCCGATTGCAGCTGTTTTCACGTGTGGGTTGGTTGCACTGTTTTTGTTTTGTTTTTGTTTTTGTTTTTTTGTTGTTGTTTTTGTTAAGGTTTCAGGTTGTTGTTTGGGGTGTGTTCACTAACGATTTCCATTTGTGCCTGCAGTTGTTTACTATTTCTGTTTTAGTGTTTAAAGTTGCTAAGTGTTTGTTTACATAGTATCAGCCATTTTTCAGTTAAACATAGGTTGCATCTTTTTGAAATGTTGCTGTATGGTGATGCCCTTTTTATGATTTTCCAGGATATATTGTAGTTTATTTTGGCGTCTTAAAGTTTCCAAATGTATTTGCTCAATTCTGTTTGGTTTTTGTATTTTTCTTTATTAAATGACTGTTTGTGGTTTGCATATCTGGTTTTGAAGTGGTTTTCAGTAATCCCTATGTATGTTTCTTTTTCATTTTCTGATGTCACAGTGCTTGGTATACGACATTCTTATAAGGCATTTTTGAGGGGGCACTGCTCTTTTTGATGCAATTGCAAGATTTCCTTTCTTCACCCTTCTTTGCTGTGTTGATTTTATTTTCGTTTTGTTGGATGCATCAATTAGGTTTTTGTTTTGAGTTTCCCGTCGTATGGAGGGTTGAACCATATGATTTTTCTTTTCCTGTTTTTCCTACTTTTATTTGTGTTGTTATCTGGGTTGTATTGTAGTTTATAATTGTACCCACTTTTTTGCAGTGCTTCTTTTGGTATTCTACTGCTGCGTTGTTGAATACTCTTTCATTGCATGACAGATTGGATAGTCTCTTGTTTATTCCGTTGGGTATGGTCTTTAGTACAGATGGTGGATGGTTACTTTTGATGTTTACATAGATAGGTGTGTCATTAGGTTTCTTGTATGGTTGTTTAGGTCAAGTGTTACGTCTAAGTAGTTCACTACCTTTTCGTTTGCTTCAATGGTGATTTTTAAGTTGTGGTTTTGGAAGATTTTGCATAGTTCTTTTTTCTTGTTTTCGATGGATCTTGGATTGTTGGTTAGTGCAGCAAGGCCGTCGTGTCTGTATAGTCCAACCTGTTTTCCGAGTTGTTTCTTGATGTTGGATAGCATGAATAGTCCGACCAGTTCACATGTTTCTGCACCATCATATGATCCCATGGTTACGCCAAATGTTCGAGTTTCTATTCGTTTTCTTGATCCAAGTTACATTTTTGCTGTACAGTAGCTTTTCTTGGTGTGGAGGATGATTTCCATTTCTGACCCGGTTATGTCTGTGTGGTTATTAGCAAATTTCAGAGCATCTATGGATGGGTAGAAGTCTACTATGTCGAATATAATGAATACTGTATTGCTTTGTTTGTTGAGTTTTTTGAACCATTGGATAACTTCGTATGTGTTCTTCCAGAGGTTGTATTCAGAGTTTGATTTTACGTTTTTTTTTTTTTTTTCTAGAATTTTCTTACTTATTTTGCCTAATTCGGATTTAGATGGATTTATTAGCCTACATGTTGGGTTGTTGTGGAAGTTAGGTTTGTGGTCTTTGAGTGTTATAAAGGCTTCTTTGTTGCTGTCGCTTCTACCCTGTCACTTAGGTCTAGGCCATGTGCCATGTATACTTTTGTCGGCTTTTTTGTAACTACTTTTCTGAATGTTTTTGTCAAGGAGTTGGGAGTATTCCTTTGGTTCCATTTTGTAGTAATTACTAGTTTTATCAGCCTTCACAAATATCTTTTTGTCTCTTTGTATTTGTTTTATTTGCTTTTTTAATGTTATTTGGAAATCGTTAGATTTTTTTAATTCAATGTTAGCTATCATTCTTTTCATTTTATCCTCAAAAGATTTCATTTCGTCTATGGCTGGTGGTGATCGCCACGATTTGAAATCGCAGATTTTTTTTATCATTTTTTTTTTTTGCGTTTGGTCTCAGAAAGAAGAATGATTTCCATCTTATATTGCGTACAAACCTTTCGGTTTGTACTATTAATTTTTTTATGTAGAATTGCGGGTTAGAAAATGGTATGTTTTTTGTTGACTGCCTAAAATTGATTTCCTCCATTTTAAAATCCTTCAGGCCACAGTGTTCAACGTGAGGAGCAATTAAGATCAATGTAGTTGCACAGCCTAAAACGATTCTAAAAGCGCTCAACCCCTTGGGGAGCAACATTTGTTAAAATAAGTATTAAAAAGGAATATTAAAATACTCTACAAATTTGTTTCAAGCTGGGTGGCTATCTTCGGATGATATTTGCGTTGCCCACCGCCGGTGTTATATAGCGTGTGGGGCCCGATTGCAGCTGTTTTCACGTGTGGGTTGGTTGCACATGGTTTTTGTTTTGTTTTTTGTTTTTTGTTGTTGTTTTTGTTTAAGGTTTCAGGTTGTTGTTTGGGGTGTGTTCACTAACGATTTCCATTTGTGCCTGCAGTTGTTTACTATTTCTGTTTTAGTGTTTAAAGTTGCTAAGTGTTTGTTTACATAGTATCAGCCATTTTTCAGTTAAACATAGGTTGCATCTTTTTGAAATGTTGCTGTATGGTGATGCCCTTTTTATGATTTTCCAGGATATATTGTAGTTTATTTTGGCGTCTTAAAGTTTCCAAATGTATTTGCTCAATTCTGTTTGGTTTTTGTATTTTTCTTTATTAAATGACTGTTTGTGGTTTGCATATCTGGTTTTGAAGTGGTTTTCAGTAATCCCTATGTATGTTTCTTTTTCATTTTCTGATGTCACAGTGGCTTGGTATACGACATCTTTATAAGGCTTAGGGGGCACTGCTCTTTTTTGATGCAATTGCAAGATTTCCTTTCTTCACCCTTCTTTGCTGTGTTGATTTTATTTTCGTTTTGTTGGATGCATCAATTAGGTTTTTGTTTTGAGTTTCCCGTCGTATGGAGGGTTGAACCAATGATTTTTCTTTTCTGTTTTTCCTACTTTTATTTGTGTTGTTATCTGGGTTGATTGTAGTTTATAATTGTACCCACTTTTTTGCAGTGCTTCTTGTTGGTATTCTACTGCTGCGTTGTTGAATACTCTTTCATTGCATGACAGATTGGATAGTCTCTTGTTTATTCCGTTGGGTATGGTCTTTAGTACAGATGGTGGATGGTTACTTTTGATGTTTACATAGATAGGTGTGTCATTAGGTTTCTTGTATGGTTGTTTAGGTCAAGTGTTACGTCTAAGTAGTTCACTACCTTTTCGTTTGCTTCAATGGTGATTTTTAAGTTGTGGTTTTGGAAGATTTTGCATAGTTCTTTTTTCTTGTTTTCGATGGATCTTGGATTGTTGGTTAGTGCAGCAAGGCCGTCGTGTCTGTATAGTCCAACCTGTTTTCCGAGTTGTTTCTTGATGTTGGATAGCATGAATAGTCCGACCAGTTCACATGTTTCTGCACCATCATATGATCCCATGGTTACGCCAAATGTTGAGTTTCTATTCGTTTTCTTGATCCAAGTTACATTTTTGCTGTACAGTAGCGTTTTCTTGGTGTGGAGGATGATTTCCATTTCTGACCCGGTTATGTCTGTGTGGTTATTAGCAAATTTCAGAGCATCTATGGATGGGTAGAAGTCACTATGTCGAATATAATGAATACTGTATTGCTTTGTTTGTTGAGTTTTTGAACCATTGGATAACTTCGTATGTGTTCTTCCAGAGGTTGTATTCAGAGTTTGATTTTACGTTCTTTTTTATTTTTTCTAGAATTTTCTTACTTATTTTGCCTAATTCGGATTTAGATGGATTTATTAGCCTACATGTTGGGTTGTTGTGGAAGTTAGGTTTGTGGTCTTTGAGTGTTATAAAGGCTTCTTTTGTTGCTGTCGCTTCTACCCTGTCACTTAGGTCTAGGCCATGTGCCATGTATACTTTTGTCGCTTTTTTGTAACTACTTTTCTGAATGTTTTTGTCAAGGAGTTGGGAGTATTCCTTTGGTTCCATTTTGTAGTAATTACTAGTTTTATCAGCCTTCACAAATATCTTTTTGTCTCTTTGTATTTGTTTTATTTGCTTTTTTAATGTTATTTGGAAATCGTTTAGATTTTTTTAATTCAATGTTAGCTATCATTCTTTTCATTTTATCCTCAAAAGATTTCATTTCGTCTATGGCTGGTGGTGATCGCCACGATTTGAAATCGAGATTTTTTTTATCATTTTTTTTTTTTGCGTTTGGTCTCAGAAAGAAGAATGATTTCCATCTTATATTGCGTACAAACTTTTCGGTTTGTTCTATTAATTTTTTTATGTAGAATTGCGGGTTAGAAAATGGTATGTTTTTTGTTGACTGCCTAAAATTGATTTCCTCCATTTTAAAATCCTTCAGGCCACAGTGTTCAACGTGAGGAGCAATTAAGATCAATGTAGTTGCACAGCCTAAAACGATTCTAAAAGCGCTCAACCCCTTGGGGAGCAACATTTGTTAAAATAAGTATTAAAAAGGAATATTAAAATACTCTACAAATTTGTTTCAAGCTGGGTGGCTATCTTCGGATGATATTTGGGTTGCCCACCGCCGGTGTTATATAGCGTGTGGGGCCCGATTGCAGCTGTTTTCACGTGTGGGTTGGTTGCACAGTGGTTTTTTTTTGTTTTTGTTTTTGTTTTTTGTTGTTGTTTTTTTTTAAGGTTTTCAGGTTGTTGTTTGGGGTGTGTTCACTAAACGATTTCCATTTGTGCCTGCAGTTGTTTACTATTTCTGTTTTAGTGTTTAAAGTTGCTAAGTGTTGTTTACATAGTATCAGCCATTTTTCAGTTAAACATAGGTTGCATCTTTTTGAAATGTTGTATGGTGATGCCCTTTTTATGATTTTCCAGGATATATTGTAGTTTATTTTGGCGTCTTAAAGTTTCCAAATGTATTTGCTCAATTCTGTTTGGTTTTTGTATTTTTCTTTATTAAATGACTGTTTGTGGTTTGCATATCTGGTTTTGAAGTGGTTTTCAGTAATCCCTATGTATGTTTCTTTTTCATTTTCTGATGTCACAGTGGCTTGGTATACGACATTCTTATAAGGCATTTGTTGCTTAGGGGGCACTGCTCTTTTTTGATGCAATTGCAAGATTTCCTTTCTTCACCCTTCTTTGCTGTGTTGATTTTTATTTCGTTTTGTTGGATGCATCAATTAGGTTTTTGTTTTGAGTTTCCCGTCGTATGGAGGGTTGAACCATATGATTTTTCTTTTCCTGTTTTTCCTACTTTTATTTGTGTTGTTATCTGGGTTGTATTGTAGTTTATAATTGTACCCACTTTTTTGCAGTGCTTCTTGTATTCTACTGCTGCGTTGTTGAATACTCTTTCATTGCATGACAGATTGGATAGTCTCTTGTTTATTCCGTTGGGTATGGTCTTTAGTACAGATGGTGGATGGTTACTTTTGATGTTTACATAGATAGGTGTGTCATTAGGTTTCTTGTATGGTTTTTATGTGGTTGTTTAGGTCAAGTGTTACGTCTAAGTAGTTCACTACCTTTTCGTTTGCTTCAATGGTGATTTTTAAGTTGTGGTTTTGGAAGATTTTGCATAGTTCTTTTTTCTTGTTTTCGATGGATCTTGGATTGTTGGTTAGTGCAGCAAGGCCGTCGTGTCTGTATAGTCCAACCTGTTTTCCGAGTTGTTTCTTGATGTTGGATAGCATGAATAGTCCGACCAGTTCACATGTTTCTGCACCATCATATGATCCCATGGTTACGCCAAATGTTGAGTTTCTATTCGTTTTCTTGATCCAAGTTACATTTTTGCTGTACAGTAGCGTTTTCTTGGTGTGGAGGATGATTTCCATTTCTGACCCGGTTATGTCTGTGTGGTTATTAGCAAATTTCAGAGCATCTATGGATGGGTAGAAGTCTACTATGTCGAATATAATGAATACTGTATTGCTTTGTTTGTTGAGTTTTTTGAACCATTGGATAACTTCGTATGTGTTCTTCCAGAGGTTGTATTCAGAGTTTGATTTTACGTTCTTTTTTTTTTTTCTAGAATTTTCTTACTTATTTTGCCTAATTCGGATTTAGATGGATTTATTAGCCTACATGTTGGGTTGTTGTGGAAGTTAGGTTTGTGGTCTTTGAGTGTTATAAAGGCTTCTTTTGTTGCTGTCGCTTCTACCCTGTCACTTAGGTCTAGGCCATGTGCCATGTATACTTTTGTCGGCTTTTTGTAACTACTTTTCTGAATGTTTTTGTCAAGGAGTTGGGAGTATTCCTTTGGTTCCATTTTGTATAATTACTAGTTTTATCAGCCTTCACAAATATCTTTTTGTCTCTTTGTATTTGTTTTATTTGCTTTTTTAATGTTATTTGGAAATCGTTAGATTTTTTTAATTCAATGTTAGCTATCATTCTTTTCATTTTATCCTCAAAAGATTTCATTTGTCTATGGCTGGTGTGATCGCCACGATTTGAAATCGTAGATTTTTTTTATCATTTTTTTTTTTTGCGTTTGGTCTCAGAAAGAAGAATGATTTCCATCTTATATTGCGTACAAACCTTTCGGTTTGTACTATTAATTTTTTTATGTAGAATTGCGGGTTAGAAAATGGTATGTTTTTTGTTGACTGCCTAAAATTGATTTCCTCCATTTTAAAATCCTTCAGGCCACAGTGTTCAACGTGAGGAGCAATTAAGATCAATGTAGTTGCACAGCCTAAAACGATTCTAAAAGCGCTCAACCCCTTGGGGAGCAACATTTGTTAAAATAAGTATTAAAAAGGAATATTAAAATACTCTACAAATTTGTTTCAAGCTGGGTGGCTATCTTCGGATGATATTTGCGTTGCCCACCGCCGGTGTTATATAGCGTGTGGGGCCCGATTGCAGCTGTTTTCACGTGTGGGTTGGTTGCACGTGGTTTTTTGTTTGTTTTTGTTTTTGTTTTTTTGTTGTTGTTTTTGTTAAGGTTTTCAGGTTGTTGTTTGGGGTGTGTTCACTAACGATTTCCATTTGTGCCTGCAGTTGTTTACTATTTCTGTTTTAGTGTTTAAAGTTGCTAAGTGTTTGTTTACATAGTATCAGCCATTTTTCAGTTAAACATAGGTTGCATCTTTTTGAAATGTTGCTGTATGGTGATGCCCTTTTTATGATTTTCCAGGATATATTGTAGTTTATTTTGGCGTCTTAAAGTTTCCAAATGTATTTGCTCAATTCTGTTTGGTTTTTGTATTTTTCTTTATTAAATGACTGTTTGTGGTTTGCATATCTGGTTTTGAAGTGGTTTTCAGTAATCCCTATGTATGTTTCTTTTTCATTTTCTGATGTCACAGTGGCTTGGTATACGACATTCTTATAAGCATGTGCTTAGGGGGCACTGCTCTTTTTTGATGCAATTGCAAGATTTCCTTTCTTCACCCTTCTTTGCTGTGTTGATTTTTTTTCGTTTTGTTGGATGCATCAATTAGGTTTTTGTTTTGAGTTTCCCGTCGTATGGAGGTTGAACCATATGATTTTTCTTTTCCTGTTTTTCCTACTTTTATTTGTGTTGTTATCTGGGTTGTATTGTAGTTTATAATTGTACCACTTTTTTGCAGTGCTTCTTGTTGGTATTCTACTGCTGCGTTGTTGAATACTCTTTCATTGCATGACAGATTGGATAGTCTCTTGTTTATTCCGTTGGGTATGGTCTTTAGTACAGATGGTGGATGGTTACTTTTGATGTTTACATAGATAGGTGTGTCATTAGGTTTCTTGTATGGTTGTTAGGTCAAGTGTTCGTCTAAGTAGTTCACTACCTTTTCGTTTGCTTCAATGGTGATTTTTAAGTTGTGGTTTTGGAAGATTTTGCATAGTTCTTTTTTCTTGTTTTCGATGGATCTTGGATTGTTGGTTAGTGCAGCAAGGCCGTCGTGTCTGTATAGTCCAACCTGTTTTCCGAGTTGTTTCTTGATGTTGGATAGCATGAATAGTCCGACCAGTTCACATGTTTCTGCACCATCATATGATCCCATGGTTACGCCAAATGTTGAGTTTCTATTCGTTTTCTTGATCCAAGTTACATTTTTGCTGTACAGTAGCGTTTTCTTGGTGTGGAGGATGATTTCCATTTCTGACCCGGTTATGTCTGTGTGGTTATTAGCAAATTTCAGAGCATCTATGGATGGGTAGAAGTCTACTATGTCGAATATAATGAATACTGTATTGCTTTGTTTGTTGAGTTTTTTGAACCATTGGATAACTTCGTATGTGTTCTTCCAGAGGTTGTATTCAGAGTTTGATTTTACGTTCTTTTTTATTTTTTCTAGAATTTTCTTACTTATTTTGCCTAATTCGGATTTAGATGGATTTATTAGCCTACATGTTGGGTTGTTGTGGAAGTTAGGTTTGTGGTCTTTGAGTGTTATAAAGGCTTCTTTTGTTGCTGTCGCTTCTACCCTGTCACTTAGGTCTAGGCATGTCAAGTTCTTTTTTTTAGTGTGGTACTGTCATGTATACTTTTGTCGGCTTTTTTGTAACTACTTTTCTGAATGTTTTTGTCAAGGAGTTGGGAGTATTCCTTTGGTTCCATTTTGTAGTAATTACTAGTTTTATCAGCCTTCACAAATATCTTTTTGTCTCTTTGTATTTGTTTTATTTGCTTTTTTAATGTTTTTGGAAATCGTTAGATTTTTTAATTCAATGTTAGCTATCATTCTTTTCATTTTATCCTCAAAAGATTTCATTTCGTCTATGGCTGGTGGTGATCGCCACGATTTGAAATCGAGATGTTTTTTATCATCTTTTTTTGCGTTTGGTCTCAGAAAGAAGAATGATTTCCATCTTATATTGCGTACAAACTTTTCGGTTTGTTCTATTAATTTTTTTATGTAGAATTGCGGGTTAGAAAATGGTATGTTTTTTGTTGACTGCCTAAAATTGATTTCCTCCATTTTAAAATCCTTCAGGCCACAGTGCTCAACGTGAGGAGCAATTAAGATCAATGTAGTTGCACAGCCTAAAACGATTCTAAAAGCGCTCAACCCCTTGGGGAGCAACATTTGTTAAAATAAGTATTAAAAAGGAATATTAAAATACTCTACAAATTTGTTTCAAGCTGGGTGGCTATCTTCAGGATGATATTTGGGTTGCCCACCGCCGGTGTTATATAGCGTGTGGGGCCCGATTGCAGCTGTTTTCACGTGTGGGTTGGTTGCACGTGTTTTTTTGTTTTGTTTTTTTTTTGTTTTTTTGTTGTTGTTTTTTTTAAGGTTTTCAGGTTGTTGTTTGGGGTGTGTTCACTAACAACGATTTCCATTTGTGCCTGCAGTTGTTTACTATTTCTGTTTTAGTGTTTAAAGTTGCTAAGTGTGTTTACATAGTATCAGCCATTTTTCAGTTAAACATAGGTTGCATCTTTTTGAAAGTTCGTATGGTGATGCCCTTTTTATGATTTTCCAGGATATATTGTAGTTTATTTTGGCGTCTTAAAGTTTCCAAATGTATTTGCTCAATTCTGTTTGGTTTTTGTATTTTTCTTTATTAAATGACTTGTGGTTTGCATATCTGGTTTTGAAGTGGTTTTCAGTAATCCCTATGTATGTTTCTTTTTCATTTTCTGATGTCACAGTGGCTTGGTATACGACATTCTTATAAAGGCTTGTGGTGCAACTGCTCTTTTTTGATGCAATGCAAGATTTTCCTTTCTTCACCTTCTTTGCTGTGTTGATTTTATTTTCGTTTCGTTGGATGCATCAATTAGGTTTTTGAGGTTGGGCATGCATGAGTATGATAGTTTGACGGTGTTTTTGTTGAATATTTTTGACAGTTTGTGTTCTTTTGGGAATGAAGATTTTAAAGAATTCTTTCCTATGTTTTTTTGAGTTTCCCGTCGTATGGAGGGTTGAACCATATGATTTTTCTTTCTTGTTTTTCCTACTTTTATTTGTGTTGTTATCTGGGTTGTATTGTAGTTTATAATTGTACCCACTTTTTTGCAGTGCTTCTTGGTATTCTACTGCTGCGTTGTTGAATACTCTTTCATTGCATGACAGATTGGATAGTCTCTTGTTTATTCCGTTGGGTATGGTCTTTAGTACAGATGGTGGATGGTTACTTTTGATGTTTACATAGATAGGTGTGTCATTAGGTTTCTTGTATGGTTTATATATGTGGTTGTTTAGTCAAGTGTTACGTCTAAGTAGTTCACTACCTTTTCGTTTGCTTCAATGGTGATTTTTAAGTTGTGGTTTTGGAAGATTTTGCATAGTTCTTTTTTCTTGTTTTCGATGGATCTTGGATTGTTGGTTAGTGCAGCAAGGCCGTCGTGTCTGTATAGTCCAACCTGTTTTCCGAGTTGTTTCTTGATGTTGGATAGCATGAATAGTCCGACCAGTTCACATGTTTCTGCACCATCATATGATCCCATGGTTACGCCAAATTGTTGAGTTTCTATTCGTTTTCTTGATCCAAGTTACATTTTTGCTGTACAGTAGCGTTTTCTTGGTGTGGAGGATGATTTCCATTTCTGACCCGGTTATGTCTGTGTGGTTATTAGCAAATTTTCAGAGCATCTATGGATGGGTAGAAGTCTACTATTCGAATATAATGAATACTGTATTGCTTTGTTTGTTGAGTTTTTGAACCATTGGATAACTTCGTATGTGTTCTTCCAGAGGTTGTATTCAGAGTTTGATTTTACGTTCTTTTTTATTTTTTCTAGAATT
This sequence comes from Conus ventricosus, assembly GCA_018398815.1. Taxonomy (NCBI): domain Eukaryota; kingdom Metazoa; phylum Mollusca; class Gastropoda; order Neogastropoda; family Conidae; genus Conus; species Conus ventricosus. The sequence continues at coordinate 38,994 of JAFLJL010013318.1, forward strand.
TTCTTACTTATTTTGCCTAATTCGGATTTAGATGGATTTATTAGCCTACATGTTGGGTTGTTGTGGAAGTTAGGTTTGTGGTCTTTGAGTGTTATAAAGGCTTCTTTTGTTGCTGTCGCTTCTACCCTGTCACTTAGGTCTAGGCCATGTGCCATGTATACTTTTGTCGGCTTTTTGTAACTACTTTTCTGAATGTTTTTGTCAAGGAGTTGGGAGTATTCCTTTGGTTCCATTTTGTAAGTAATTACTAGTTTTATCAGCCTTCACAAATATCTTTTTGTCTCTTTGTATTTGTTTTATTTGCTTTTTTAATGTTATTTGGAAATCGTTAGATTTTTTTAATTCAATGTTAGCTATCATTCTTTTCATTTTATCCTCAAAAGATTTCATTTCTGTCTATGGCTGGTGGTGATCGCCACGATTTGAAATCGTAGATTTTTTTTATCATTTTTTTTTTTTTTGCGTTTGGTCTCAGAAAGAAGAATGATTTCCATCTTATATTGCGTACAAACCTTTCGGTTTGTACTATTAATTTTTTTATTAGAATTGCGGGTTAGAAAATGGTATGTTTTTTGTTGACTGCCTAAAATTGATTTCCTCCATTTTAAAATCCTTCAGGCCACAGTGTTCAACGTGAGGAGCAATTAAGATCAATGTAGTTGCACAGCCTAAAACGATTCTAAAAGCGCTCAACCCTTGGGGAGCAACATTTGTTAAAATAAGTATTAAAAAGGAATATTAAAATACTCTACAAATTTGTTTCAAGCTGGGTGGCTATCTTCGGATGATATTTGCGTTGCCCACCGCCGGTGTTATATAGCGTGTGGGGCCGATTGCAGCTGTTTTCACGTGTGGGTTGGTTGCACTGGTTTTTGTTTTGTTTTTGTTTTTGTTTTTTTTGTTGTTTTTTTTGTTAAGGTTTTCAGGTTGTTGTTTGGGGTGTGTTCACTAACGATTTCCATTTGTGCCTGCAGTTGTTTACTATTTCTGTTTTAGTGTTTAAAGTTGCTAAGTGTTTGTTTACATAGTATCAGCCATTTTTCAGTTAAACATAGGTTGCATCTTTTTGAAATGTTGCTGTATGGTGATGCCCTTTTTATGATTTTCCAGGATATATTGTAGTTTATTTTGGCGTCTTAAAGTTTCCAAATGTATTTGCTCAATTCTGTTTGGTTTTTGTATTTTTCTTTATTAAATGACTGTTTGTGGTTTGCATATCTGGTTTTGAAGTGGTTTTCAGTAATCCCTATGTATGTTTCTTTTCATTTTCTGATGTCACAGTGGCTTGGTATACGACATTCTTATAAAATTTGTTGCTTAGGGGCACTGCTCTTTTTTGATGCAATTGCAAGATTTCCTTTCTTCACCCTTCTTTGCTGTGTTGATTTTATTTTCGTTTTGTTGGATGCATCAATTAGGTTTTTGTTTTGAGTTTCCCGTCGTATGGAGGGTTGAACCATATGATTTTTCTTTTCCTGTTTTTCCTACTTTTATTTGTGTTGTTATCTGGGTTGTATTGTAGTTTATAATTGTACCCACTTTTTTGCAGTGCTTCTTGTTGGTATTCTACTGCTGCGTTGTTGAATACTCTTTCATTGCATGACAGATTGGATAGTCTCTTGTTTATTCCGTTGGGTATGGTCTTTAGTACAGATGGTGGATGGTTACTTTTGATGTTTACATAGATAGGTGTGTCATTAGGTTTCTTTGTTTGTATGGTTGTTTAGGTCAAGTGTTACGTCTAAGTAGTTCACTACCTTTTCGTTTGCTTCAATGGTGATTTTTAAGTTGTGGTTTTGGAAGATTTTGCATAGTTCTTTTTCTTGTTTTCGATGGATCTTGGATTGTTGGTTAGTGCAGCAAGGCCGTCGTGTCTGTATAGTCCAACCTGTTTTCCGAGTTGTTTCTTGATGTTGGATAGCATGAATAGTCCGACCAGTTCACATGTTTCTGCACCATCATATGATCCCATGGTTACGCCAAATGTTGAGTTTCTATTCGTTTTCTTGATCCAAGTTACATTTTTGCTGTACAGTGCGTTTTCTTGGTGTGGAGGATGATTTCCATTTCTGACCCGGTTATGTCTGTGTGGTTATTAGCAAATTTCAGAGCATCTATGGATGGGTAGAAGTCTACTATGTCGAATATAATGAATACTGTATTGCTTTGTTTGTTGAGTTTTTTGAACCATGGATAACTTCGTATGTGTTCTTCCAGAGGTTGTATTCAGAGTTTGATTTTACGTTCTTTTTTATTTTTTCTAGAATTTTCTTACTTATTTTGCCTAATTCGGATTTAGATGGATTTATTAGCCTACATGTTGGGTTGTTGTGGAAGTTAGGTTTGTGGTCTTTGAGTGTTATAAAGGCTTCTTTTGTTGCAATGGTTTCATTTCTACCCTGTCATTAGGTCTAGGCTGTTGATTCTTTTCGTTTTGTTTTGGATGCAATGTAACTTTTGCGTTTTTTTGTTTTTATTGAGTTTTGTGTATGGAGGTTGCTTGATTTTTTTTTCTTTTGTTTATGTTTTTTTGTTGTTATCTTTTATTGTCTTTATGTATTTTTTTTCTGCTTTTTTTTTTTTTGTTTGTGAATTCTTCATTAGATTTTTGGATTATGTTCTTCTTTTTATTTTTTTCTTTAGTTCTATGGTGTTGGTGTACTTTAGATTTATAGATGTTTTCATTATTTTTTGGTTTGTTGAGGTAGTGTTATCTGTTTTCTACTTTTTCGTTTTTTTCTTTTTTTTTTGTGGTTTTGGAATGATTTTTGTATAATTCTTTTTTCGTTGTACTTTGAGGATTTGAATGTAGTTGGTAGTGGCAAAAGGCCGTCGTTTGGGGATAGCAAACTTGTTTAGTTGTTAAACTTGATGTGGATACATGAATTAAGAAGTTCAAAATGTTGTTGCACTCAGTATGGGTCCCATGGTTTAAACGCCAAAATGTTGGTTTTTTCGTTTTTTATAATGTTACATTTTTTGTTATGTTGGTTTTTGGTGTAGGTATTCTTTGAGTTATGTTTGGGGTTGTGTTCATTACAAATTTCATTTGTGCATTGCTATTGGTTATATTTGTTTTATGTTTTGCTATGTGTTACATTTTTTATCAGCCATGTTTCCGTTTGTTGTTTGGTTGAAATGTTTGTTTCCTTTCGCTTTGTTTATATTTTCCAGGTGTATTTAGTTATTTTGCTTTCGAAGTTCCCTGATTTTCATTTCGTATGGTTTTGATATTTTTTCTTTATTAAAGATTTTTGATACTGGTTTATATTTGGTCTAGAATCCAGTGAATTCTTTTTCATTTAGTCAATGTGGATGAATTTCTTTATTGGGACGTTTTTTGTGCAATCTTTGAAGTGTTTTCAGTCACCTGTATTCTGGTTGTTTTACTTTTCGTTCGTATTCATAGTTTTAGTTGGCCGTACAAGTATCTATGTTTAGGTGTTTTTTGTTGAATTTGTTTGGACTGTTGTTGTTCTTTTGTAATAACTTTAGTTCTTTCTTGTTTTTTCTAAGAGTTTCATTCCGTGTATGGGTTGCCATATGATTTTGTTCCTGTTTTTCTACTTTTATTTGTGTTGTTATCTGGAGTTGTATTTTAGTTTATTGTACACTTTTTTGCAGTTTCTTTTTTATGTATCTACTGCTGCGTTGTTGAATATCTTTTTGCATGACAATGGATATCCTTGTTATTCCTTGGGTATGGTCTTTAGTCGTGGTGGAGGTTACTTTATGTTTACATAATAGGATGTCATGGGGTTCTTGTATGTTTTTGTGTGTTAGCAAGTTTGTAAAATCGTAGTTAATAGTTTTCGTTTCAATGGGTTTATTGTGTTTGAAGTTTGGTGTTCTTTTTTCTTGATGGATTGGATTTTGGTTTCCACCGTCGTGTATAGTCCACGTTTTCAGTTTTTCTGTTGTTGGATAGCTATTGACAGTTTTTTCTGATCTAGATCCATGGTTAGCAAATGTTGATGTTTTTTGTTTTTGATAAGTTAAACATTTTGCTTCAGAGGTTTTCTTGTGGAGATGCTTACCATTTGTGACCCGTGCTAGTTGTTTAGCAATTTTAGATCATGGATGGTAGAACGTTCATATGCGAATATAATATACGGAATCTTTTGTTAGTTTTTAAGAACATTGGATACTTACGTATGTTTTTCAGAGGTTTATTCAGAGTTGATATTTAGTTTCTTTTTGTGTTTAGAATTTCACTTATTGTGCCCAATTCGGTTTAGTATTTTTCCTACTGTGGGTTTGTTGTGGAATTGGTAGTGTTTTTGGTGTTATAAAGTTTTGTTGTGTCGCTCTTGTATGTCTCTTGTGTTATTTTTGTGGTTTTTTAACTTTTAATGTTTGTTGTCAGGGTGGGTTTCTGGTTCTTTTGTATAACAAGACCCTTCCAATTCTTTTGCTCTTTGTGTTTTGTTTATATTTCTGTTTTATGTTATTTGGAATCGTTAATTTTTATTCATGTTAGCATCATTCTTTCATCTAAAAGATTTCATTTTGTAAATGGCTGGTGGTGTCGCCCGATTTGAATGTGATTTTTTCATGATCATTTTTTTTTTTTTGGTCTCGATGAGAAGATTTCCATGTATTTGCTAAAAATTTCGGTTTGTACTTTATTTTTTTTATTAAATTTGGGGTTAGAATGGTTGGTTTTGTGGTTAGATGCCCTAAATGATTTCCTTTTTCATTTTTGAAATCTTCAGCCAGTGTTCACGTGGGGAATTAGTACATGTCAGTTGCAGTAAACGATTTAAGGCTCAACCCTTGTGGGAGCATTTTTAATAGTATTAAAGGAATACTTTAAATACCTACAAAATTTTTAAGCTGGGTGCTTTTGATGTTTCTGTTGTTGCAGCGCCGGTGTTATTAGCGTTTGGGCTTGCAGGTTTTTCATGTGGTTGTTGCACAGTGGTTTTGTTATTGTTTTTTGTTTTGTTTTTTTGTTTTTTTTGTAAGTTTGTGTTTTGTTTTGGGAGTGTGTTCATTAAGATTTCTTTGTGCCTGCTTGTTTTATTGATTCTGTTGTTAGGTTTAAAGTTGCAAGGTTTTTTACATATAGCCATTTTAGTTAAACTGTTATCTTGTTTGAAATGTTCTTATGGTGATTGCCTTTTGTATGATTTTCCAGGATTATTGTAGTTTATTGGCGTCCTTAATATGTTCCAATGTTTGCTCTAATTCTGTTTGGTTTTTGTATTTTTTCTTATTATGCTGTTTGGGTTTGCATACATTGGTTTTGATTGTTTTTCAGAACTATGTATGTTTCTTTGTATTTTCCTGATTGTCAAGTGGTTGGTATAGCATTCTTAGTACAGCTTTTGGTGGGATGTGCTATTTTTTGATGCATTTGAAGAATCCTTTTCTTACTTCTTTGTGTGTTGATGTTTATTTTATCGTTTTGTTGAGGGATTCAAGTTGTTTTCGTTTTGAGTTTCCCTCTTGAGGTTGATTACCATTATTTTCTTTCTTGTTTTTACTATTTTGATTTGTGTTTTTCTGGGTTGTATTTAGTTTTATAAGATTGTTCCATTGTTGATTTCAGTGTTCTGTTGGTTAGTTGAGTAACTGGCGTTGTTGAATCTTTTCAATTGCATGACTATTGGATGTCTCTTGTATTTTTCGTTGTAGTCTTTAGTACAGATGGTTGATTGGTTTATTTGATGTTTACATAGTGAGGTGTCTTAGGTTTCTTGTTGTTGTTTAGGTCAATGTTTATCTCTAAGTAGTTCATACCTTTCGTTTGCTTCAATGGTGATTTTTAAGTTTGGTTTTTGGATAGAATTTGATAGTTCTTTTTTCTTGTTTTGATGTATCGTGGGTTGTTGGTTAGTGCGAAGGCCTCGTTCTGTTAGTCCACCTGTTTTCCATTGTTTCTTGTTGTTGATTGCAGAATGTGACGTATTTTCTAGACATCTATGATCCTGGTTAGCAATGTGAGTCCATTTATTCGTTTTAGATGAAGTTACTTATTGCTTGTTGTGGTTTTTTGGAAACCATTGGTTAACCTTTTCGGTATGGTTTTCATTCAGAGCTTGGTATTCAGAGTTTGAATTTTACGTTCTTTTTTTATTTTTTTAGAATTGATTTCGTATTTGAATTTCTTACTTATTTTGCTATTCGGATTTAGATGGATTTATTAGCCTACATGTTGGGTTGTTGTGGAAGTTAGGTTTGTGGTCTTTGAGTGTTATAAAGGCTTCTTTTGTTGCTGTCGCTTCTACCTGTCACTTAGGTCTAGGCCATGTGCCATGTATACTTTTGTCGGCTTTTTTGTAACTACTTTTCTGAATGTTTTTGTCAAGGAGTTGGGAGTATTCCTTTGGTTCCATTTTGTAGTAATTACTAGTTTTATCAGCCTTCACAAATATCTTTTTGTCTCTTTGTATTTGTTTTATTTGCTTTTTTAATGTTATTTGGAAATCGTTAGATTTTTTTTAATTCAATGTTAGCTATCATTCTTTTCATTTTATCCTCAAAAGATTTCATTTGTCTATGGCTGGTGGTGATCGCCACGATTTGAAATCGTAGATTTTTTTTATCATTTTTTTTTTTTTGCGTTTGGTCTCAGAAAGAAGAATGATTTCCATCTTATATTGCGTACAAACCTTTCGGTTTGTACTATTAATTTTTTTATGTAGAATTGCGGGTTAGAAAATGGTATGTTTTTTGTTGACTGCCTAAATTGATTTCCTCCATTTTAAAATCCTTCAGGCCACAGTGTTCAACGTGAGGAGCAATTAAGATAAATGTAGTTGCACAGCCTAAAACGATTCTAAAAGCGCTCAACCCTTGGGGAGCAGACATTTGTTAAAATAAGTATTAAAAAGGATATTTAAAATACTCTACAAATTTGTTTCAAGCTGGGTGGCTATCTTCGGATGATATTTGCGTTGCCCACCGCCGGTGTTATATAGGTGTGGGGCCCGATTGCAGCTGTTTTCACGTGTGGGTTGGTTGCACGTGGTTTTGTTTTTGTTTTTGTTTTGTTTTTTGTTGTTGTTTTGTTTAAGGTTTCAGGTTGTTGTTTGGGGTGTGTTCACTAACGATTTCCATTTGTGCCTGCAGTTGTTTACTATTTCTGTTTTAGTGTTTAAAGTTGCTAAGTGTTTGTTTACATAGTATCAGCCATTTTTCAGTTAAACATAGGTTGCATCTTTTTGAAATGTTGCTGTATGGTGATGCCCTTTTTATGATTTTCCAGGATATATTGTAGTTTATTTTGGCGTCTTAAAGTTTCCAAATGTATTTGCTCAATTCTGTTTGGTTTTTGTATTTTTCTTTATTAAATGACTGTTTGTGGTTTGCATATCTGGTTTTGAAGTGGTTTTCAGTAATCCTATGTATGTTTCTTTTTCTTTTCTGATGTCACAGTGGCTTGGTATACGACATTCTTATACAAGGCTGTTGCTTAGGGGCACTGCTCTTTTTTGATGCAATTGCAAGATTTCCTTTCTTCACCCTTCTTTGCTGTGTTGATTTTTATTTTCGTTTTGTTGGATGCATCAATTAGGTTTTTGTTTTGAGTTTCCCGTCGTATGGAGGGTTGAACCATATGATTTTTCTTTTCCTGTTTTTCCTACTTTATTTGTGTTGTTATCTGGGTTGTATTGTAGTTTATAATTGTACCCACTTTTTTGCAGTGCTTCTTGTTGGTATTCTACTGCTGCGTTGTTGAATACTCTTTCATTGCATGACAGATTGGATAGTCTCTTGTTTATTCCGTTGGGTATGGTCTTTAGTACAGATGGTGGATGGTTACTTTTGATGTTTACATAGATAGGTGTGTCATTAGGTTTCTTGTATGGTTGTTTAGGTCAAGTGTTACGTCTAAGTAGTTCACTACCTTTCGTTTGCTTCAATGGTGATTTTTAAGTTGTGGTTTTGGAAGATTTTGCATAGTTCTTTTTTCTTGTTTTCGATGGATCTTGGATTGTTGGTTAGTGCAGCAAGGCCGTCGTGTCTGTATAGTCCAACCTGTTTTCCGAGTTGTTTCTTGATGTTGGATAGCATGAATAGTCCGACCAGTTCACATGTTTCTGCACCATCATATGATCCATGGTTACGCCAAATGTTGAGTTTCTATTCGTTTTCTTGATCCAAGTTACATTTTTGCTGTACAGTACTTTTCTTGGTGTGGAGGATGATTTCCATTTCTGACCGGTTATGTCTGTGTGGTTATTAGCAAATTTCAGAGCATCTATGGATGGGTAGAAGTCTACTATGTCGAATATAATGATACTGTATTGCTTTGTTTGTTGAGTTTTTTGAACCATTGGATAACTTCGTATGTGTTCTTCCAGAGGTTGTATTCAGAGTTTGATTTTACGTTCTTTTTTTATTTTTTCTAGAATTTTCTTACTTATTTTGCCTAATTCGGATTTAGATGGATTTATTAGCCTACATGTTGGGTTGTTGTGGAAGTTAGGTTTGTGGTCTTTGAGTGTTATAAAGGCTTCTTTTGTTGCTGTCGCTTCTACCCTGTCACTTAGGTCTAGGCCATGTGCCATTGTATACTTTTGTCGGCTTTTTTGTAACTACTTTTCTGAATGTTTTTGTCAAGGAGTTGGGAGTATTCCTTTGGTTCCATTTTGTAGTAATTACTAGTTTTATCAGCCTTCACAAATATCTTTTTGTCTCTTTGTATTTGTTTTATTTGCTTTTTTAATGTTATTTGGAAATCGTTAGATTTTTTTAATTCAATGTTAGCTATCATTCTTTTCATTTTATCCTCAAAAGATTTCATTTGTCTATGGCTGGTGGTGATCGCCACGATTTGAAATCGTAGATTTTTTTATCATTTTTTTTTTTGCGTTTGGTCTCAGAAAGAAGAATGATTTCCATCTTATATTGCGTACAAACTTTCGGTTTGTACTATTAATTTTTTTATGTAGAATTGCGGGTTAGAAAATGGTATGTTTTTTGTTGACTGCCTAAAATTGATTTCCTCCATTTTAAAATCCTTCAGGCCACAGTGTTCAACGTGAGGAGCAATTAAGATCAATGTAGTTGCACAGCCTAAAACGATTCTAAAAGCGCTCAACCCCTTGGGGAGCAACATTTGTTAAAATAAGTATTAAAAAGGAATATTAAAATACTCTACAAATTTGTTTCAAGCTGGGTGGCTATCTTCGGATGATATTTGCGTTGCCCACCGCCGGTGTTATATAGCGTGTGGGGCCCGATTGCAGCTGTTTTCACGTGTGGGTTGGTTGCACTGGTTTTTGTTTTGTTTTTTTTTTTTTTTTTGTTGTTGTTTTTGTTAAGGTTTTCAGGTTGTTGTTTGGGGTGTGTTCACTAACGATTTCCATTTGTGCCTGCAGTTGTTTACTATTTCTGTTTTAGTGTTTAAAGTTGCTAAGTGTTTGTTTACATAGTATCAGCCATTTTTCAGTTAAACATAGGTTGCATCTTTTTGAAATGTTGCTGTATGGTGATGCCCTTTTTATGATTTTCCAGGATATATTGTAGTTTATTTTGGCGTCTTAAAGTTTCCAAATGTATTTGCTCAATTCTGTTTGGTTTTTGTATTTTTCTTTATTAAATGACTGTTTGTGGTTTGCATATCTGGTTTTGAAGTGGTTTTCAGTAATCCCTATGTATGTTTCTTTTTCATTTTCTGATGTCACAGTGGCTTGGTATACGACATTCTTATAAAGGCTTAGGGGGCACTGCTCTTTTTTGATGCAATTGCAAGATTTCCTTTCTTCACCCTTCTTTGCTGTGTTGATTTTATTTTCGTTTTGTTGGATGCATCAATTAGGTTTTTGTTTTGAGTTTCCGTCGTATGGAGGGTTGAACCATATGATTTTCTTTTTCCTGTTTTTCCTACTTTTATTTGTGTTGTTATCTGGGTTGTATTGTAGTTTATAATTGTACCACTTTTTTGCAGTGCTTCTTGTTGGTATTCTACTGCTGCGTTGTTGAATACTCTTTCATTGCATGACAGATTGGATAGTCTCTTGTTTATTCCGTTGGGTATGGTCTTTAGTACAGATGGTGGATGGTTACTTTTGATGTTTACATAGATAGGTGTGTCATTAGGTTTCTTGTATGGTTTATTTGGGTTGTTAGGTCAAGTGTTACGTCTAAGTAGTTCACTACCTTTTCGTTTGCTTCAATGGTGTTTTTAAGTTGTGGTTTTGGAAGTTTTGCATAGTTCTTTTTTCTTGTTTTCGTTGGATCTTGGATTGTTGGTTAGTGCAGCATAGGCCGTCGTGTCTGTATAGTCCAACTGTTTTCCGAGTTGTTTCTTGATGTTGGATAGCATGAATAGTCCGACCAGTTCACATGTTTCTGCCACATCATATGATCCATGGTTACGCAAATGTTGAAAATACGTTTCTATTCGTTTCCTTGATCCAAGTTACATTTTTGCTGTCAGTAGCGTTTTCTTGGTGTGGAGGATGATTTCCATTTCTGACCCGGTTATGTCTGTGTGGTTATTAGCAAATTTTAGAGCATTATGGATGGGTAGAGTCCACTATGCGAATATAATGAATACTGTATTGCTTTGTTTGTTGAGTTTTTTGAACCATTGGATAACTTCGTATGTTTCTTCCAGAGGTTGTATTCAGAGTTTGATTTTACGTTCTTTTTTATTTTTTCTAGAATTTTCTTACTTTTTTGCCTAATTCGGATTTAGATGGATTTATTAGCCTACTGTTGGGTTGTTGTGGAAGTTAGGTTTGTGGTCTTTGAGTGTTATAAAGGCTTCTTTTGTTGCTGTCGCTTCTACCCTGTCACTTAGGTCTAGGCCATGTGCCATGTATACTTTTGTCGGCTTTTTTGTAACTACTTTTCTGAATGTTTTTGTCAAGGAGTTGGGAGTATTCCTTTGGTTCCATTTTGTATAATTACTAGTTTTATCAGCCTTCACAAATATCTTTTTGTCTCTTTGTATTTGTTTTATTTGCTTTTTTAATGTTATTGGAAATCGTTAGATTTTTTTTAATTCAATGTTAGCTATCATTCTTTTATTTTATCCTCAAAAGATTTCATTTTGTCTATGGCTGGTGGTGATCGCCACGATTTGAAATCGTAGATTTTTTTTTATCATTTTTTTTTTTTGCGTTTGGTCTCAGAAAGAAGAATGATTTCCATCTATATATTGCGTACAAACTTTCGGTTTGTACTATTAATTTTTTTATTAGAATTGCGGGTTAGAAAATGGTATGTTTTTTTGTTGACTGCCTAAAATTGATTTCCTCCATTTTAAAATCCTTCAGGCCACAGTGTTCACGTGAGGAGCAATTAAGATCAATGTAGTTGCACAGCCTAAAACGATTCTAAAAGCGCTCAACCCTTGGGGAGCAGCATTTGTTAAAATAAGTATTAAAAAGGAATATTAAAATACTCTACAAATTTGTTTCAAGCTGGGTGGCTATCTTCGGATGATATTTGCGTTGCCCACCGCCGGTGTTATATAGCGTGTGGGGCCCGATTGCAGCTGTTTTCACGTGTGGGTTGGTTGCACGTGGTTTTTTTTTTGTTTTTGTTTTTGTTTTTTTTGTTGTTGTTTTTGTAAGGTTTTCAGGTTGTTGTTTGGGGTGTGTTCACTAACGATTTCCATTTGTGCCTGCAGTTGTTTACTATTTCTGTTTTAGTGTTTAAAGTTGCTAAGTGTTTGTTTACATAGTATCAGCCATTTTTCAGTTAAACATAGGTTGCATCTTTTTGAAATGTTGCTGTATGGTGATGCCCTTTTTATGATTTTCCAGGATATATTGTAGTTTATTTTGGCGTCTTAAAGTTTCCAAATGTATTTGCTCAATTCTGTTTGGTTTTTTGTATTTTTCTTTATTAAATGATGTTTGTGGTTGGCATATCTGGTTTTGAAGAGTGGTTTTCAGTAATCCCTATGTTCGTTTCGTTTTCATTTTTTGATGTCTAGTGGCTTGGTATACGCATTCTTTGTGCTGCATCGGTGGCTCTGTCTTTTTTGATGCAATTGCAAGATTTCCTTTCTTCACCCTTCTTTGGTATGTATGTTGATTTTATTTTCGTTTTGGTTAGGATGCATCAAATTAGGTATTTCAGGTGGGGCACATACATGAGTATGTTCATTTGACGGTGTTTTTGTTGAATATTTTGGACAGTTTGTGTTCTTTTGGGGAATGAAGTTGTTAAGATTTAATAGAATTTCTTTCTATGTTTGTTTTGGTTTCCCGTCGTAGGAGGGTTGAACCATATGATTTTTCTTTTCTTGTTTTCTTACTTTTATTTGTGATGAATGTTTATCTGGGTTGTATTGTAGTTTAATTGTACCCACTTTTTTGCTCTGTGTTTTAGTATTCTACTGCTGCGTGTTTGAAATACTCTTTTCTTGCATGATCAGATTGGATAGGCTCTGGTTTATCCGTTGGGTTATGGTTCTAGTACAGATGGGGGTTTTTTGGATGGTTTACTTTTGATGTTTACTTAGATAGGTGTGTCATTAGGTTCTTGTTGGTTTATATATGTGGCTTGATTTTGGTCAAGTGTTTACGTTTAAGTAGTACACTACTTTTCGTTTGCTTCAATGATGAAATTTTTTTAAGTTGTGGTTTTGGAAGATTTTGATAGTTCTTTTTTCCCTGTTTTCGATGGATCTTGGATTGTGTTAGTTGCAGCAAGGCCGTCGTGTCTGTATAGTCCAACCTGTTTTCGAGTTTGTTTCTTGATGTTGGATAGCATGAATAGTTCCGATCAGTTCCACATGTTTCTGCACCATCTTATGATCCATGGTTACGCAAATGTTGAGTTTCTATTCGGTTTTTGCTTGATCCAAGTTACATTTTTGCTGTACAGTAGCGTTTTCTTGGTGTGTGTGGATGATTTTCCATTTCTGACCCGGTATGTCTGTGTGGTTATTAGCAAATTCAGAGCATTAGATGGATGGGTTAGGAAGTTACTATGTTCGTATTTATGAATACTGTATTGCTTTGTTTGTTGATGTTTTTTGAACCATGGAAACTTGTATGTGTTCTTCCAGTGGTTGTATTCAGAGTTTGATTTTACGTTCTTTTTTATTTTTTTCTAGAATTTTCTTACTTATTTTGCCTAATTCGGATTTAGATGGATTTATTAGGACCTACAGATTGGGTTGTTGTGGAAGTTAGGTTTGTGGTCTTTGAGTGTTATTTAAAGCTTCTTTTGTTGCTGTCGCTTCTACCTGTCATTAGGTATAGGCCATGTGCAAGTTCTTTTTCTTTAGTGTGGATACGGATGTATAGTTGTTCGGTTTTTGTAAACTAATTTTCTGAATGTTTTGTCAAGGAGTTGGAGAGTATTCCTTTGGTTCCATTTTGTAGTAAATTATAGTTTTTCAGCCTTCACAATATCTTTTGTCTTCTTTGTATTTGTTTTATTGCTTTTTTAATGTTGTTTGGAAATTCGTTGTTTATATTTTTTTAATGCAATATTAGCTTATTCATTCTTTTCTTTTATCCTCAAAAGATTTCATTTCGTCTATGGCTTGGTGGTCGTGGCCGCGATTTTTTTATGTGGATACAATCAAAAAATGTCGGGTTTGATGTTTTTTTCATCTTTTTTGTGGTTTGTGGGGTCTCAGAAAGAAGAATGATTTCCATCTTATATTGGTACTAACTCTTTCGGTTTGTACTATTAATTTTTTATGTAGAAATGCGGGTTAGAAAATGGTTTTGTTATGTTTTTTGTTGATGCCTAATATTGATGTCCTCCTTTTAAAAAATCAATTTCGGGCACCAGTGCTCTAATTCGTGAGGAGCAATTAAGATCAATGTAGTGGCACAGCCTAAAAAAACGGATTTCTATTAGCGCTCAACCATTGGGAGCAACATTTGTTAAAATAAGTATTAAAAAGGGAAAGTAGTAAAATTCTCTACAAATTTGTTTCAAGTGGGTTGGCTATCTTCAGGAGGATATTTGGGTTGCCCACGCCGGTGTTTATAGCGTGTGGGGCCCGATTGCTGATGTTTTCACGTGTGGAGTTGGGTGCACGTGTTTTTTTTTTTTTTTTTTTTTTGATGTTGTTGGTTTGGTTAAGGTTTTCAGGTCTTGTTTGGGGTGTGTTCACTAACAACGATTTCCATTTGTGCCTGCAGTTGTTTAACTATTTCTGTTTTAGTGTTTAAAGTTGCTAAGTGTGGTTTACATAGTATCAGCATTTTTCAGTTAAACATAGGTTGCATCTTTTTGAAATGTTGCGTATGGTGATGCCCTTTTTATGATTTTCCAGGATATATTGTGTTTATTTTGGCGTCTTAAAGTTTCCAAATGTATTTGCTCAATTCTGTTTGGTTTTGTATTTTTCTTTATTAAATGACTGTTTGTGGTTTGCATATCTGGTTTTGAAGTGGTTTTCAGTAATCCCTATGTATCTGTAATATAGATCACAGCTTAGAGACTCTAATGACTTTGTTAAAACTGGATCCTGCGTTAAATCATACATAAAGTCTTGTTCAGAATCAATGGAGCAAATCTACTGACCGTTTGCCCAACACTTTTTACCATTTTTGATCCTAGTTGCGCTTCATACCTCTTATGATACTTTACAATGTCTTGTGGCGACATCTCTTGAATTTGTTCTATGCTGAATTCAGTTCCGAGGAACCGTTTTGTTTTTCCAATGCTGCCAAAGAATACAGCCTCTCCTTTTTGGGCATAATAGCTTGGTCATCAACTTCTTCATTTGTAAGTCCAAGACGGTTTAGGCTGCTCTGTAGCTGTAGTAGATCATCGCTGTTCATGTTTTTTTTAATATAATTATTTTTATTTTTTTTTTAAATGAGCACCGAAAAAACTGTTACCAACCTTGTATTACCATTCTGCTGTTATTGGAGGCCTAAGTGTAGGATACACAATGCTTGGTAAAAGCCTGTTAAAAATTAAACCAGCAGATCTTGGCAAGCTAGACTTTGAGGATTCGGCAAAGCTGATTGCTATTATTGCAGCTTCATTTGCTACGAAAGATTTTTAGTTAAGCAAGGAATAATTCTGACAGTATCAATATGTAAAAATTAAAAAAATACATTTATAAAAATGGCTTCACTCGTAATGATGATAGGTGGCAGTGGTGAATGCGCTTGCTTTTAGCGGAAGTAATTACGCGTTTAGTAAACTGCGGGATGATGACGAGAGAAAAAGACATAACAAAGCTGTGGAGCAACTAGCCGCAGCACAGATCACTATGAAAGCAGAGAATTGAGCAGTTAGATTTTATTAATAACAAACTGAAAAACAGGGGCATGCAGCTTACACATTTAAAGATGTTGATCAAGCGATAAAAGAATATTATCTTGTAACAGGCGAGCCAATCGAGACATTGCCCCCACCAAAAATTCAGCGACTTTTATCATCCATCAGAAAACAAAAGATGCAAGTAATCGTGTTTATCGTCTTTGGCATGACTGTTGTGTATTTTGTTGCGCATAATATTGGCTGAATAAAAATGAACAAAATCTATTATTCACCAAAAGGATATTGGAAGGGAATCACGGCAATTAAAAAGCTAGCCAAGCAGCTGGAGTCAGTGAACAAACAGCAAAAGAATGGTTATCTAAACAAGCGATTTGGCATATTTATTTACCAGCGCCTAAACGAATACAAAGACCACACTTTGTGAACACAACGCAAATGACACCCATCAAATAGATCTTCTATATTTACCTCACGATACGATTAGACGAAAAAGATTTAAGTACGCACTTACAGTCATTGACGTAGCTTCAAGATACAAAGATGCGGAACCATTAACACAAAAGAGTGCTTCTGCTGTTGCTGTTGCTATACAACTAATATATCAACGAGGCCCGTTAACTTATCCTCGCATGATTCAAGTCGATGATGGAAAAGAATTTAAAGGCCAAGTGAATCAATTATTGTTAAAACATAGAGTTAACCATTAAAGAGGCTTTTCCCGGAGTTCAAGATCACAGGCTTTGGTTGAAAACATTAACAAACAGTTATCTGAAAGGCTTTTCTCCTACCAGTATCACAGAGAGCTTATTGACAATTCTCGCACACAGAATGGGTTAGAAGACTGCCCTCAGTTTTGCGCGCAATGAATAATGAAGAATTTAAATTAACAGGTCTAAAACCGTACAAGCAATCAAAAACAAACAATAAATTTTTGTTGAAGACTCCAGTACACTCCAGCAAACTATTACCATTTGGCTTGAAAGTAAGGTACCTTTATTTGCCGGGAGAAGCAGAAGGGGGCACTCGCATCAGGGCAACCGATCCAGTTTGGAGTGTTGACCCGTATGAAATAAAAAGAATTGTAAAAATGAATCCGCCCGTGTATTATTTACGAGAAACTGACGCAACAAAACAACCAGCTCCTCAAAGATCTTTTGTGAAGGAGGAACTGCAGATAATTCCGCCAGACACAGTTCCGCTTTAATTAATTTACGTAAATATTATTTGAGTTAAAATGGAAGCTCAAAAGGAAGCGCAGGATGATACAAGAATGATAAATGAAAAGACCTTAGAATTGATGCGGGAATCATATGATTTGAATTCTGCTATTAGGGCAACATTTGCGAGGACTCATCAGCAATGGCAATGCATCCAGATCACCTACAACCCAATAATCCCAAATTTTGACTATCAAAAATGGGATAAAGAATATCTTGAAATAATAAAAAGAATTCGAGCGCATCAAGCAAACATGAGAAAAATTTTGTCTGAATTGGATATTGATATGATGATTTTATAGATAAAGTTGATGAAAATATGGACCCGAAGAAGATATATAATTATGCCGTTCTCCAATGCCCGATTGCATATGAAAACTCTGGATTAACAAATACTCGTTTTTGTGTTTGTTCTATCTAATGACTTCTTTGTTACAACGTTGTGTTGATCTCATGTAGATTAGATCGCAGTTTTACGTTGTTCATGATGAAAAGTATGTTTATTGAACAATGCTTCTTTATAGTTGTCATGCGATATGTTTGACTGCACAACACTGCGAGATATTCCTTTTGCTTTCTTAATGGTTTTCTCCTGGCTCGAAATACTGTACATTTTCGACTTAAAACCAATAAACTCCTTAATCACCCCTCCAGATAATTCATCCTTCATCTTTCCTAAAACCTTCTTATTAACAGTTGAATGCAAAGGCGAATCTTTAGGATAATCAGATGTGTCGTACCATCCTGCATGCCTTTAGCTACTTCTAATTCCATGTCTTTATAGATATCTTCAGTAGGGATATCTATAAAAAAACTGTCTGTATCTGTGTAAAGCACTCTGGACTCAGGATACAAGGGCAAGTAGTCGTAAAGAAATTCTAACATCAAAAGCTTTGATAATTCTAAAACAGTAAACCCAATAAAAACGGGCTTATCCAATTTGACTTTCTTTTTTTTCATCATTATGCCAAAAAGCTGATCAGAAATCTTCGGGAAGTCCTATAATTTGGTTTTGAAGTCAGCTTAATTGCTTCGTACTCTCTGGTGACTAATCTGAATCTTTGCGCTTGTGTGGATTTTCAATAGTCTTTCCAAAACAGTGTTGTTCATCAGCTTGAAAAAGTCTTTTTCTGAAGCATCTGTGGATTTGTTCTGAGATCAGTGTTCTTCATGATGTATGGTTTCATGAACTGTTCTTGATCAAAAACAATTATACGATGAACAGCTGTCAACTTCTACCATGTCTTAAATAAAATTGTAGAAGTCTGTATGCCCAGAAATAATTTTTTTTGCCTCGAAGATTAGGAACTAGTTTAGGCGGATCTGTTTTGGACATCTTTAGATTTCTGCTGCTAACGGATTAGTCATTTTGCAGGTCTTGGATGTCTTGTGGATATTGTAATTCTACTTCTAGAATGAAACCACGTGTTGACCCGGACCGTTAAAATGCTAACCACTTTAATGCCTTTTGAATTTTATTCGTATTATATGTGTACTTTTTAAAGTGTGCCGTTAATGGAAGTGCGATGGCGCCATTGCCCATCAATACAGATTGTTTGCATCTAAAATTCATGAGATAGTTACTAGACCCTTTTACTTGGATGAGTGTGTGTACGTAGACGTCAAGTTTTTGTTGTTTGCTTTACAGTAATGTGCGACCGCACACACTCTACTAATTCCCCCACGCAATCCGTTTTTCTACAACATCCTTCTGAAGCAATTGATAGCCAGCCTGCAGCATATGCTTGACAATAACAATCATTCTTGTACACCGTAAATTTTATGAAAGGCATCCCAACTCATCCCACGAGCGCAGACCCCACCCGGCCCCCCCCTTGATCAATGGATCCTGGCTATAATGTTTCACATGCTGCGTATTTCTGTGAAACCTCGAGATGTATACAAGACGACTATGTAGACCAACAAACATACATCTGACTTTCAGTATGATACATAAATCATAACTTCTGCAAAGCATTCTGGGAGCATGCTGGGTTATCGGAAATCACTGATTTCCTTTCCTCTGAGAACTCGAACAGAACGCAACTTTAGGAAGGGAAGTGTTCGTCTTCAAACCTTTACCATATGTTATGTTTTATAAGGGTAAACGCCCTTTCTAACAAGAAGTTGGGTCAAAATATTCTTCGTTATATTATTGGACAGGATTTTAAGGAATTAGCTAGTGACTCTATGATCCCATCATGGCGGATTAGAGTCTATATAAGACATGTTAGTTAAAGTGAATTACATGTACTTTTATGATGACTGTGAAATGCATGACACCCTAAAGGCGTCGGTTAAGCTTGCATTACTAAGGTGAAGTCGTAACCTCGAAGTTGTGAATAGAATATAGGCAGCTTCCATGATTTTGGTTAATTCTTTAGTTGAAGGATTGCATTTACTGTGTGGCTGCTCCTCTGTACTTGCTTATGTGATCATAGTCCTCTTACTGTCGGAATTGTTGATTATTCACTTGTTAGCATTAGTTCTAAACCACAAATCATACTGTGTGTGGCTAAGGTCTTGGTCTTTCTGGCAGTCATTTATGATTTCAGATAGTTTTGATTTGCTAGAAACTGGCATTAACGCACTTCCGGAATGCGGTTTAAGAAGTTTTTCGGAAGCTTTAGGCCCTCTATACAAATTCTGCGTTGATGAGCCGCCATACCGACCTGACAATGAATGAAGGAAAATGAACAATTCTGGTGTTTACTCACTATGGCTGTTGTAGGATGTCTTGTGGGGTTGGCCCTTCTAAGGAACATGGAGTGATTCAATGTCTGCGTAAACTACTTATGGGCTCGTTTACATCAGTTTCCAGTTCTTAAAACTTAATTTACTGGCCTTCTGGGGGCGTAATTAGTTTGTATTTCAGTAAACTGCGCCGATACAATGTTTTCTTATGTTCGCTTGCGGCTGGAACAGTTGGAATTCTTGTAAATTTTCTGCAGATTTCTTGTTTATTTTTTATGCTTTGAAGTATGCCGCAGTAGTCTTACGCATTGTGCGTATCTATGGGTAAATCATAAGTAGTAAGTCCACATGATTTTTTGGTCTGGCCTCAGCCCATCCGTTGGACTGTTCTTGGGACACTATGATGGGTTGTAGATTTGTTTCCTCTACCTCTGTGTAAACATTATACAAGTTATTGGTTTGTTTTTGTTCTTCACAAACTGATCAATTTTGTCCACGCTAAAGGGAAAGGAATTCCTCTAAAGTTATGAATCTTTGTTGTAAGGGTGATAGTTAGGACACTTGTCTGCGTTTTTACTAACACTATGCAGCCTTGCGAGGAACACACCACATGTTACATTTGTTGTCGTCTGTATTCTTTATGTTTAAAATACTGCTCTTATCGTCGTTACCAATGCTGGGGGCAGTGAAATGTAAGCCTTGCCTACAATCGGAGATTACTTAGCCTGTTTTAAATCTGATCTCTATGACTTGCCTCTGACCAACCAGCGCCTCATCATTTTGGCTTATTCAGGCGGCCACATCAACTGTTTAAGCAGTTCGGTCTGCCCAATCAGGGGTGTTAAGTCTTATGAGAAAGTAATAGTCTGTTGTTAGTCGAGACCCAGGACTTCTAGATTTTCTTCATTTATTGGTACTAGTCGATTTATAACAGATTAATCTTATTTTTAACTGGCGGGGTCTATTGTTAGTTTACCTGAGAACTTGTGGAAATACATGACCTACTCTTGCCAGTTACGTTGCTGGTCATTGACTTCTAGACTGAATCATTTTAAAGCTTCTTGATTAAATCTTCTTCCTTACGCATTGCTTCAAAAAATTCGTCTGGAACATTCATATATTCTTATCCATGGCGTGTTTCTTTTATAACTCAAAATAGTTATTTTAATTAAATTAAAACGAATCATGGGGTAGTATTAATACGATTCTTATCAACGGTTTTCTTTTTGTGCGTGGACTCATAAACTAAAGTTATAATACACCCGTTTGGGTTGTTAATGCGAGTGCCTTTTGAACAGAGTTTAATGTCTCCGTCTACTTTTTTTTATATAACTATCCTTTTTTAATCTGATCGGTGTTCTGGATGTTGAGAATAAGGTTGTCTCGCCTTTCTTTGAAGATCAACTTTTGTCTTTTGTAGTCATCAAAATCAGCCCTGTAAACGTTTAAACTTCTTCATCCGTGATTTTGAGTCAATATAGCGCTTGTATTTATTATCAGTTTGAAGGATAGCTAAGTTTAGCTGTGATTAGTTGACCATAGCTGTGTGATTTGGAGTTTAGTTTTGATTGTTTTCGCTAGCAGCACCTACGGATTTTGAGCAAAGGGCCAAGAGCTAAAGACCATCCTAGAGGTTAAAGCTACGGGTGGCGCCTATCCCGTTGCTAAGAGGTCCAACACTCGTTCCTGCCTGATGCAGCGATTATAGTACGAGCTACTGTATTAAACATAGGTAATGTATAGTAAAGGCTGCAAATAACTTCGTTTGGTTTTGCTGTATTTGATAAGGTCCTGCTCTAGTTTTTGTAGCATTTGTGAATGTTGGTTATTATGAAAAGTTTTTTTGTTGGGGGTTTACTTTTAGCAGCAGAATTGCATACTTTATCTTCTTTTGGTTATAATGTGCATCAGACATGCTTTTTTTTAAAATAAAAAAAATAATTTTGTATTCGATTTTTTATAATCTTTTATCTTGAATATTCTGCTGGCATCATATATAAAAACAAATAATCTTTAAGCGAGTTTTTTTCTGGCATCTTTTTGCTTTATCAATTTGAAATGTATATTTTATGTCTCTAAACAGTTCTCCCGCTTCAATGTAACTGATTATCCTCCGTTGAAATTAGGTCAATCCATATACCGTATTTCGTTGTTAAATTATGATCAAGTCGAACACATGTGATGTTGTAGTCTCTTTAGTCACAAGGTTAACTGTAGGGTATTTCTACACCTCCCGCCTCCAAAACAGTTTTCTTATTTCAATCAATATGCTGATTAAGTTTAAGACCGCATAGCGTAGATTGGTTAGGAATACACTCACTCTATTGTACATTGCACTTTCGTTTTTTTGGGATTAACAAAAATTTTCAGTTTGTCATTTCGAATGGTAATTCATCTTCACACAGCAATAAAATTCCTTTTAATGCGATTATTGATGCGGCACTAAAAACTAAATTGCCATTATAGTGTCTGCCCTGCTTTAGGATATTAGAATGAAAAATTACTCTTTCGTAATAATATTGATAATTTTTGTCGTTTATTGTTGCTCAGATCAGCCCCGCACTAAGTTAGGGTTGCTAACAACGTCAAAACTATAACGAGATGTCAGAAATGCTGTTACTTTGCTTCGGTGTCTGTAGATATAAATTACATGTTTGTAGTCATTAAAAAAAAGTTTGTTCATATGACAATCTGTATTTTTATGCTAATTGAAGTAATGGGGCATCTTGCGCTAGGTTTAAAAACTCAAAAATCATGGGGATGAAAAAGCGATTTCCATATGCATAACTTACGGCTACAAAACCTTTTGCCGTCTTCTGGCGTCTGAGGCGCCTATTCTTATGTTTTAGTGCTTCTTCGTTTTCGATAGTCCTTTGAAACGCAGATCAGCTCCTTTTCATTTCCAGGTTAGCCATAGAGCAGTATAGATTTAAAATATGGCTGAATTATGTCAAGAAAATATTTCTTGCACCTCAAGTTTTATAGTAATTTTCTTAACGATTGCCGACCCCTGTTTTCTGTACAAACGGTCCTGGTTGGGTCTGTTTCTGATGCGAGTTCTTTTTTGAAGTAAGACGGCGCAGGCTGGCACAATCACTTCATCGCTCCTAGGTTGGAAATTTAACAGTAGAATTTGATCTGAATCAATAGTAGATGGGATTATTTGGAACAGTAATATTCCGCTTATTTCCCTTCCACGCCAAAGGATTCTTTCCAGTCTCTATGAGGGTCATGAATCGAGACATATGATTGTGTCATTTTTTTTGAAAACAAATAAAAAAGTTAATTATTTAAAAACATGGAGGAATTGAAGGCTTTTTGGAAGAAGATTATGAGGTTTTGGATCCTGGAGACGACATGAGTGAAAACGGCTCCTTTGATACAGCATCGCTCAACGGCCTCAATGTGGCATGCCCCCCCCCCCCCGCATTAACAGAACCTTTAGGTCATATCAATTTTACAGAAGTTTAGGCCTAAAGCTCACGAATTTATAGCCCTGATGATTTTGAAGTAATAGGCGGGCAATTTGTATGTGATCAACGATCAACGGACTGCGTGTTCCGCTTACATAATCGAGAAACATCAAAGTTTGTAGGCATTAAGTACAATTAAGACAAATCGTCTTGGCATTGTTAAACACAAAAATTAAGGGTGGAGGCAAGTTGCTAAACTTCAAAAAACAACATGCAAGAACACCCAACAGATAACCAAATGCAAAAAAATGGAAATTCAAGATTTTAATTCCTACAGCAGGCATAATAACAATGTAATAGATTGAAGAAACCAGTTTCTCAGAAGAATAACAGAACCAAAAACTATCCACGACTCCTCCAACACCTCCGCGAGAATCAGTAGGCCCTTGATCGTGCTTTGAGAATACTGTTTTAGAAGCGAATTAATATACAGTATTGCAATACGGTGATATAGATTGAGGATATAGAATGAGAATAAGAAAACTCGTTTGAGGAAGATGATCGCCATCTTAGGAACCTGGTGTTAAAGAAAGAATAACCGAAGACATAAAAATATAAATAAAAAAAATTTTTGAGAACGGAATACATAGAAAGTTTGTCTACTTACCCGAGAACAATTACGTAACTCAAGTGCTCCAGAATAAGAGTAAACTATCCGAAGTAATTTTATTTGAAAGACACGACACTAGCAGTACGAATAAAAACAATGTTTAGAGAGCAAGGTTGTACATTAGCAGAGCGTTTAACCTGCTTAGGTTTTGCAATAAGTACACTGGTGTTGGCTATTAAAGGTGGCGGTGGTCAAAGTTCATTACCTCCATCGCCACCCCCTGATAAATCATGGTTAAAAAAACAAACTTGACCATCTTGCGGGTTTATTAAAAAAATTAGCCAGTAAAGCCATGGACGCTTTGCCGGGTATATTAGGGAGTATTGTTAGCTGGCTTTTGTCTACTGCAAGCAAAGTATTTGGGCTTTAGGCCGAGCACTTATGGACATTAGTTCTCTTAATAGTGGGGTTTAAATATTTAGTAAAATAAAGACCGATTTATCCTAAGAAAGTTAATCCAAAAACAAGCGCTGTTTTTCATATTCATGGTCATTATTTTTTTTGACTTCTTCAACGGTCTTCGGGTTTTGGGCCACAGGGATTGGATGACTTATTCTTGGGGTTTTCGACTTGTTTGTTTACTGCTCAATATTACTGGCTCAGAATATATTTCGTTTTTTCCGATTTCTTTCATTGCCTGCCACAAGGTTTTTCATTATTGTAGTTTATTATTGTTCCTATCTGGAGTCTGAGGTCAAAAAGGCGCATGTATAAACCAGTGCCAACAGCAAAGTCTACTTTTGATCTTGCGTATTGTAAACATTTTGGTACCTTTTAATACTTGAAGGCAAATCAACTGTAGAATTAATGGCGTCCTTAAATTGCTAAGTATTGTTTTTGGCATCAAAGCCAGTAGAAGGATCAGTTATGCTCGATCTTGTCTGTGCTTGTGAAAACCCAGCAAACACCAAACGTAAAGTACGAATAGAGTCGTTTATTCGTTCTATTCCTGCTTTAGTTAGGCCCTTAGAAGTGTCTAAGATAAATGTTTCCATGCTGTTTTATGCTCTTGCTCTATGGACCGAGGTGAACACCTGTGCCTGAAGAGAAAATGTGTAAGGAGGATGTCAGTCATAGTTATACTTTTCTGTGCACGCCCCCCAAAAATAAGGGGTGCCTAAGCTTTATTAAGGGTCCAACTTTTGTCTAAAGTCTTCCTTAACATGAATATTAAATTCGTTACGATCCTTTCAAAAGCCTTCATGTCTATTCGGTTGCTGATGGAAATTTAAACGGTTTGTCATTAGGTAATGGTGCTTGCAGTTCAGTCAAAATACGTCTGAGGTGTAATAAAAATGAAATCTATAAAACTGACCTCACCAAAGGATCAGGATGATTTAAATGATCAGCATACGACACTCACACACCCAGTTGAAGCCAAAACACAGCAAGTTTTACTTGTTCTGGTTAAAACTGCTTCGGATTACTGAACCTCACTTTTGAGATTTGTCGTTTTTTTTGAATAGGAGGGTTAAGATAATCTGTTTAATGGCGTACTCACTCTTTACTTGAAAGGTCGTATGTCTGGGCCACAGAAATGTCAAGAGCTATCAGTTCGTATTATTTTTAAGATTGTAGTGCGGCCCTAAAGAATATTTTTGCACAAGATATATGTAAATCGACACTCTTTTTATTTTGTTTAAAAATGTTTGTAACAATAAACTAACTCAAGACCGTCCTTGTTTTGAAGAACATGCTTTTTGATATCTAATTGCGGAGCCAGAATGGTTTGCCGATTCATGATATATTTTACTATAAGTTGTTTGGTTTAATATAAAGTGAATTCACAATGAAGAATAATTAGATTCTAATAAGTTGACACAAATCAGGGGGGCCATAAGTTAGCCAGTTAATCATTACCGATTGGTTATTACGGGTTGTGCTCACTAAAGAAGCTATGAGTTACTTCGACATTAATCTCAACTTTACATGCAAATTCTAAAAAACAATTGTTAACATTCAGCCTGAAGAAGAAGTAGGTTTTCTATTTTGATAAAGAGTAGCTAAAATTGTCTGGCTTTGACAGTGACAATCATAGATTTAGAGTTACACCAAACAAAACTTCTTACGAGGGGAAAATCCCCTCGATCTTGCATTAACATTCATTACTCTATGTCCATTTGGCATGAGCTAAGAACTGGTGAGGAAACTATTTGATGGAAGGACCATCAACTGTTTTAAGAGCTCTTCCATCAGGGAAAGCTGCATTATTGAGATTATGAAAATTATACTATTCCCGATTTACAGTTTAAAAGATTAGTTTGTGGGAGGGGTCGGATCATTTATATAAAAATTGCAGACAAAATCCAGGGAAAGTTGTGAAATGTGATAACATGCACACTGTTTTGGAAAATATAATAATATGTTGTACTAAAATAAAACTAATGTCGCGAGGCGCCAGTAGAATCAGGAGTTACATTAGCGCCGAGAGGTGTATTACTTAGAATTTTACAAGACCTGAAGATCGTTGCGGACTTTTGAACAGAACGGTGTGATTTAGGCGCTTGTATGGTTTTGCAGTTTCATAAAGATGGTGATGATAAACGCAAAGAGCGTTGGCGACAGCATAAGGTTTTACTAAACTAGAATCAACTACGCTATGTAGAAGCAATAATGCTGGCCAGTTGAATATTAAAATAGTTCGAAAACCTGTCAGCAAGTGGCACTTAGAACCATATTTTGAATGGGGAAATAAAATTTGAGTCATAAGTACCATTTACATTTTTTAGCCGTCAAAAATGTTTCAGGAAAAAGCATTCAACGCTGGACCTTTACATGTAAGTCTATTGCCGGACGAAATAGTCGGAAAGAGATTGAAATAACGCAGTATGGGTAAAAACTGTACATCCTCCACAGAAGAGAAACGGTTTTTAAAGGACCTGCTTATTTCAAAAAAGTACAGTTATTTCCATGCAGAAAATTAGGAGATACGTTCACAAATTGTTATTTGAAATTTCTTGTCTTTAAAGGATGTGGAGAGGGATGGGGTCTGAGGGACGTTAGTGACGTCCTTATTAATAGGAATTAATTTTAGTGCACAAAACTTAGACGTTTACCGTCTTAATGTTACCATCGTCGTTTTAACAAGGATGAGGATTTTAAGACCATAACAACAAGCAAAAAAATCAATGTTGCTTAAATGAACTATCTTACAAGAAATCTGAATTGGATTATCTTATCTAATTTAGGCATAATTAGGGTTTTTTGTAATGCATGAAGTCTCTAACAGAGAGTATGATA
Source organism: Conus ventricosus (assembly GCA_018398815.1). Classification (NCBI taxonomy): domain Eukaryota; kingdom Metazoa; phylum Mollusca; class Gastropoda; order Neogastropoda; family Conidae; genus Conus; species Conus ventricosus. The sequence goes on from JAFLJL010013318.1 coordinate 65,399, forward strand.
TAAATTAATAACTGGATTAGATAATATTCTGTTATATAATCTGTGGAGGCCCCAATAACAACTATTGATATCAATGCGGATGTTAAAAAAGTTATGCTTAAAATGCCCCTCATTGCTCATTGATTTGTAGGGCGGACGTGGTTGGGGAAAATACATATTTGTCCTCGACCTTTTACAACAGTTAATCGTATTAATTGTGATTATATTGTGATTTTTCTGTCCTAACTCTTAAAAGGAACAAAAGCATATCATGATAGAAGGTTTATATGGACAGCGTTGGACGTATATTTAGTTAATCCTAGCATTACAAATAGTGTGTGTTTAGATTACTTTTTATAAAGTGTTTGAGGGAAGCAGACACTCTTTATTATTAGTGACTGTTCAGCAGAGACAAGATATAGTTAAAAGAGAAACACTTTGTCTATAAAAATGGCTTTCAGCGGAAGTACATGAGGGATAAGTGTGTGGATTTTATGTATGAAATATAAATCAGTTTTTAAAAGACTTTAGAGAACATTATGGACCGTAGTTTTATTGCCATGAATGCATAGACTCATTTGATGAATGTATGCGCGGAAAAAATGTTATTTAAAAAATACACCAAGAAATACAAGGATTGAAAGCAAAACTACAATCTGAAAAGTTTGGTAAAATTTGTATTTAGAAAACGGATGATACCTATACCAGTATGTTTGTTTGTAGATAATCGTTATTTTTTTGGTTATTGAAAGTGATTATGTGATGATTATACAGTTTTAAATTCATTGTTGATGTCTTACTTGTCAGAGAACTGGAATAGGCGGATTCTGGCGTTATCTACGCTCAAAACTGGTAGAATGGTTGATAGAATGAAAAAGTGTAGAATGGTTATGTGTTTCTTTAGGTGTGTATTTGGTTGCTTGTATGGTTTTTAGGTCATCATGTGTTTCGTCAAGTAGTTCACTACTTTTCGTTTTGCTTCATTGGTGATTTTTAAGTTGTGGTTTTGGAAGATTTTGCAATAGTGCTTTTTTCCTTGTTTTCGATGGAATATTGGATTGTTGGTTAGTGCAGCAAGGCCCGCTCGTGTCTGTATTGTCCAACCTGTTTTTTCCGAGTTGTTTCTTGATGGTGGATTGCTTGAATAGTCCGACCAGTTCAACATTGTTTCGCACCATCATATGTTCCAATGGTTACGACAAAATATTGAGTTTCTATTCGGTTTTTGATTCCAAGATACACTATTTGCTGCCTTACAGTAGCGTTTTCTTTGGTGGGGAGGATGATTTCACATTTTCTGAACCGGGTTATGTCGGTGTGGTTTTTAGCAAATTCTCCAGAGCATCTATGGATGGGTAGAAAGTTATACTAGGTAGATTATTAATGTTATACTGTATGCTTTGTTTGTTGTGAGTTTTTTGTAACAATTGGATAACTTCGTATGTGTTCTTCCAGAGGTTGTATTCAGTTGTTTGCATTTTAACGTGATTTTTTATTTTTTCTAGATTTTTTCAGTACATTATTTTGCCTAATTCGGTTTTAGATGGATTTATGAGCCTTCATGTTTGGGTTGTTGTGGAAGCTTTAGGTTTTGTGGTCTTTGAGTGTTTTAAAGGATTCTTTTGTTGCTGCGCTTCTACCCTTGTCACTTAGGTCTAGGCCATGTGCAAAAGTTATTTTTCTTTAGTGTGGTTCTGTCAATGTATACTTGTGTCGGCTTTTTTGTATCTACTTTTCTGATGTTTTGTCCAAAGGAGTTGGGAGTATTACTTTGATTCCTTTTTTGTAGGAATTAATAGTTTTATCTGCCTTCACAAATATCTTGTTGTAGCTGTGTATTTGTCTTTATTTGACTTTTTTAATTTTTGGAAATCGTTAGATTTTTGAATTCAATGTTAGCTATCATTTTTTTACAACTTTTATCTCAAAAGATTTCATTTGTCTATGGGTGGTGAGTTGATCGCACAGATTGAAATCGTAGATGTTGTTTAGCATCTTTTTTGCGTTTGGTCTCAGAAAGAAGATTGATTTCCATTTATATTGCGTACAAAACTACTTCGGTTTGTTACTATTAATTTTTTATATGTAGAATTGCGGGTTAGAAAAGTGGTATGGGTTTTTTGTTGACTGCTTAACATTGATTTCCTCATTTAAAAATCCTTAGGCCACAGTGAACTCAACGTGTGGAGCAATTAAGATCATGTGTTGACTCAGCCTAAAAACGATTCTAAAGCGCTCAATCCCCTTGGGGTGCAACTTTTGTTAAAATAAGTATTTAAAAGGAATATTAAAATACTCTACAAATTTGTTTCAAGCTGGGTGGCTATCTTCAGGATATTTGGGTTGCCCACCGCCGGTGTTATATAGCGTGTGGGGCCCGATTGCAGCTGTTTTCACGTGTGGGTTGGTTGCACGTCTTTTTTTTTTTTTTTTTTTTTTTGTTTTTAGTTGTTGGTTGTTTTTTTTTAAGGTTTTCAGGTTGTTGTTTGGGGTGTGTTCACTAACAACGATTTCCATTTGTGCCTGCAGTTGTTTACTATTTCTGTTTTAGTGTTTAAAGTTGCTAAGTGTGGTTTACATAGTATCAGCCATTTTTCAGTTAAACATAGGTTGCATCTTTTTGAAATGTATGGTGATGCCCTTTTTATGTTTATGATTTTCCAGGATATATTGTAGTTTATTTTGGCGTCTTAAAGTTTCCAAATGTATTTGCTCAATTCTGTTTGGTTTTTGTATTTTTCTTTATTAAATGACTGTGGTTTGCATTATCTGGTTTGAAGTGGTTTTCAGTAATCCCTATGAATGTTTCTTTTTCATTTTCTGATGTCACAGTGGCTTGGTATACGACATTCTTATAAAGGCTTAGGGGGCACTGCTCTTTTTTTGATGCAATTGCAAGATTTCCTTTCGTTCACCCTTCTTTGCTGTGTTGATTTTATTTTCGTTTCGTTGGATGCATCAATTAGGTTTTTGAGGTTGGGCATACATGAGTATAATAGTTTGACGGTGTGTTTTGTTGATATTTTTGACAGTTTGTGTTTTTTGGGAATGAAGTTGTTAAGATTTTTAAAGAATTCTTTCTCTATGTTTGTTTTGAGTTTCCCGTCGTATGGAGGGTTGAACCATATGATTTTTCTTTTCTTGTTTTTCTTACTTTTATTTGTGTTGTTATCTGGGTTGTATTGTAGTTTATAATTGTACCCACTTTTTTGCAGTGCTTCTTGGTATTCTACTGCTGCGTTGTTGAATACTCTTTCATTGCATGACAGATTGGATAGTCTCTTGTTTATTCCGTTGGGTATGGTCTTTAGTACAGATGGTGGATGGTTACTTTTGATGTTACATAGATAGGTGTGTCATTAGATTTCTTGTATGGTTGTTTAGGTCAAGTGTTAGTCTAAGTAGTTCACTGCCTTTTCGTTTGCTTCAATGGTGATTTTTAAGTTGTGGTTTTGGAAGATTTTGCATAGTTCTTTTTTCTTGTTTTCGATGGATTTGGATTGTTGGTTAGTGCGCAAGGCCGTGTGTTGTATAGTCCCCCCTGTTTTCCCATTGTTTTTGAGTTGGATGCATGAAAAAGTCGACCGTTCACTGTTTTTTGCACCCTCATTGATCCCTGGTTACGCAAAAAGTTTGGGTTTTTATTCGTTTTCTTGATCCAAATTCACTTTTTGTGTACCTTGG
>JAFLJL010013319.1:0-13519 GCA_018398815.1 Conus ventricosus
GAAATTTCTGTCTTAGAGTGGAGGGACGGGGTGTGGGCGTATGAGACTTATAAAAGAATTATATTAGCTGCAAAACTTAGACTTAAACATTTAAAGTTACCATCGTCGTTTCTTCACAATGGTGAGGATATTAAGGTCATAACAACAAGCAGCAAAATCAATGTTGACTTAAATAGAAACAATTTTACAGAACTGAATTGGATTAATGTTACACATTTAGGCCTCATAGGATTTTATTATACTGAACAGGTTTTAACGGAGAGCATGATAAAAATAATAACTGGATTAGATTAAATTATGTTATAAAACTATGGAGCAGTTAAACTTTATGATAAAATCCCCTCATTGTTCATTAATTTGTGGGCAAACTGGTTGTGGGAAAACAATATTTATCCTCGACCTGTTACAAAACAGTTTATCGTTATAATTTTGCTCATATTGTGATTTTCTGTCCAACGCTTGAATTTAACAAAGCATATTATGATAGAAGGTTTATATGGGCAGATGATGACATATATTTAGTTGATCCTAGCAATAAGCTAAGTGAGTGTTTTAGAATACTTTTATAATTTTTTTTAAGGGAACGCAAACACTATTTATTATAGATGACTGTTCGGCAGAAAGAGACATAGTTAAAAAAAAGAAACGCTTTGTCGAAACTAGCTTTCAGTGGAAGACATGCTGGGATAAGTGTGTGGATTTTATGTCAGAAATATAACTCGGTTTTAAAAGACTTTAGAGAACAGTTAAAGACTGTAGTTTTATTTCACATGAAAGACAGAGACGCATTTGATGAATGTATGCGTGAAAATGATGTTATTGAAAATGACCGGAAAAACACAGGATTAAACAAAAACTGAAATCTGAAAAGTTTAGTAAATTAGTATTGAAAACGGATAACCCTACACAGTATGTTTGTTTGTAAAAAATCGTTATTTTTTGGTTATTGAAGTGTTACTTGTCAGAGAACTATAAAACACGGGGTCTAGAGTCAACCGGTCGAAACTAGTTGAGACCGGTTGAGCTAGACCCCGTGTTTTTATAGTTCTCTACAACACTTGTAAGAACCTCATAAAAACTTTGATTCTAATTGATTTAAAACACATCGTACTAAAAAAAAAAAAAAAGAGGACTGAAGAAAAGCTGGAAACATGCTCTTGTATTCTGACCTATTTAAATGCCAATGAATGCAGTGAACACATTGTATGTGATGATTTTCGACACTATGTAAACTCAACGCTCGGCCAGCTGCCGCCTGCGGCACATCAGACTGTGTTGTATATATCTGCGCTTATAAACCGGTGCGGCTTATTTGTGAAAAAAGTTCAGATTTTTTTAAAAATTTAGTGGGTGCGGCTTATATACAGGTGCGCTCATAGACCGAACTTTTCTGAATATATACTAATAGTAAAGTAAGATAAAATAAATTAAATGAAGAAATAAATTGATTAAAATAAAATAATAGATAGATAAACCTAAATAGGATAGATAAATAAAAGAAAAGTGTGTGTGTGGTGGGGGGGGGGGGAGGTAGGTATGGAAGTCACTGGATGTGATTTGCATTGTATTGTTGGTGAAGGTGTAATTCTGTGCCTTTAGGTAATAGTGGAATATCTTCCTTCCAAACCCTTACTTTCTCTTATCTGTCCTTCAACATATTAATCTATTCCTTTTAGTACAATGACCAGATCTGAGACATTATAAGTATCTATAGATTTTGGACTGGCAAATCAATTCAAGTAAGTGCGGTTCCACAGCCCCAGCCAATCATGAAAGCCATCCCCGGATTTGCCACCGAGTAAAAGTTGTGTGTGAGGTGTGTGTGTGTGTGTGTGGTGTGTGTGTGTGTTTGTGTGTGTGTGTGTGTGTTTGTGTGTGTGTGTTTGTGTGTGTGAGTGTGTGGTGTGTGACTGTCGTCTGTCCTGTCTGAACTGTTACTCTGCCCGTCTGGTCTGCCTATCTGGGTCTCTGGTCTCCGTCCCCTCACTCTCTCTCTCTCTCTCACCTCTCTCTCTCCTCTCTCTCATCTCTCTCTGTGAGTGTTGTGTGTGTGTGTGTGTGGATAAGGAGAAAGAGAGTGTGAGAGAGAGAGAGAAGAGAGGATAGAGAGAGAGAAGAGAAAGAGAGAGAGAGAGAGAGAGGAGAGAGAGAGAGAGATAGAGAGAGAGAGAGAGAGAGAGGAGAGATGATTCTGTTTGTTTTTAACACAGTACAGCATGGAATATTTATGCTCTTCACTGAGGGAGAATCACTGCACTCACTACGCACGACAGTTACGACTGGCTTTGCTTCCCACAATCCTGAGACCAGTCCTGTCTGCATCATCCTACCCAGGTCTGGGCTACTCCATCCTTTTGACCAATCCTGTCAACTCCATCCTTTGACCAGTCCCTGTCCTGCCTTCATCCCTGTGCCCATACCTGTCTGCTTCAATCCTGTGACCAGTCTGTCCTGCACCATCCTTTGACCAGTCCTGGCTGGCTCCATCCTGTGCCCAGTCTGCTGTTTCATCCTGTGACCAGTCTGTCTGCTTCTCCTGTGACCAGTCTGTCTCTTTATATATCCCGATCCCTGGTGAACCATCTGTCTACTTCATCCTGTGACCAGTCTGTCTGCTTCCGCCATCCTGTTGACCATCCCTGTCTGGCTCCAACCTGTGCCCAGTCTGTCTGCATCATCCTGCGACCAGTGCTGTCTGCTTCATCCTGTGACCGGTCTGTCTGCTTCATCCTTGCCCAGTCCTGTCTGCCTTTCTCCGCCATCCTGTGACCAGTCTGTCTGCTCCATCCTTTGCCCAGTCTGTCTGCTTCATCCTTACCAGTCTGTCTGCTTCAATTCCTGTAACCAGTCTGTCTGCTTCATCCTGAGACCAGTCCTGTCCTGCTTCATCCTGTGACCATCTGCGTCTGCTTCAATCCTGTGCCCTAGTCTGTCTAGCTTCCATCCTGTTCCGTCTGTCTACTATCATCCTGAGCCCAGTCTGTCTACTCATTCCGTGACGCATTCTGTCTGCTTCATCCCTGTGTCCAGTCTGTCTGCTGTCATCCTGTGAACCAGTCTGTCTGCTTTCCCGCCATCCTGTGACCATCTGTCTGCTTCATCTGTGACCAGTCTGTCTGCTCAACCTGTGACCAGTCTGTCTGCTCCATCCTTTGACCAGTCCTGTCTGCTCCATCCTGTGCCCAGTCCTTTCTGAGTCATCCTGTGACCATCTGTCTTGCTTCCCGCTATCCTGTGACCAGTCTGGTCTGATTCATCCTGTGACCAGTCTGATCTGCTTCAACCTGTGACCAGTCTGTCTGCTTCATCCTGTGCCAGCGTCTGTCTGCTTCATCGGTGACCAGTCAGTCCTACTTCATCCTGTTACCATCCTGTTCTGCTTCATCCTGGTGACCAGTCTGTCTGCTTCCCCCTCATCCTGTGACCAGTCGTCTGTTCATTCAGTGAACAGGTCTGTCTGCTACCAGTCTGTCTGCTGTCATCCTGAGACCAAGTCTGTCCTACTTCATCCTGTGACAGTCTGTATAACTTCCCGTCAGTCCTGTGGACCATCTGTCTGTTTCATTCTGTGGACCAGTCTGTCTGCTGACCAGTTCTTTCTGCTTCATCCTGTGACCATCCTGTCTACTATCATCCTGTGACCATTCTGTCGGCGTCACACGGTACTGGGTCTCCTAAGTCTACTTCACGCTGTGTTTCATCCGTCTGTGTTTCATTCTGTCTCAGATGACAAGTTACTTCCACGCTGTGTTCATCCTGTCTGTGGTCATTCTGTCCTCATGATTGACAGTTACTTCACGCTGTGTTCCATTCTGTCTGTGTTCAATCTGTCTTCATGATGGCAGTTACTTCATGCGGTGTTCATTCTGTCTGTGTTCATTTTGTCTTCATGAGGCAGTCAGAAGTCACCATTACCATTCAAATAGTTACCCATCAAGGGACAAACGTCTGTCCCTTCCTCGGCACACCGGCGCGACTACCTACAGGCCCTGTTGTTGAACACCCGAAGTATTCTTACCTTATGCTGGACCTAAACTTCTATACTTGGTAATCTTGCCTTCCGACACCAAAGACATGCTGACAGCGTCTCAGTAAAGAGAGTGGAGGTATGCAACAGTCCATTTGATTCCAGCAAGTGGTGAGTGCACAAGCAGATCTGCGACAGTACTGAGCGGGCGATGTTTTTTTTTCTCAAGTGAGTCTTTAAGGACTGCCACACGTTCTCGATCGGATTTAGTCGGACTTTGAGGGGGCCAGAAAAAACACGGAACACTGTGCTTCGGTTCCTGGTCTCGGTGTGACGAGCGTGAACAGGAGGCTTTGTCTCCTTGCAGTACCAACGTTTTGTTTGGGTAGTGGTCGCAACAAACGGCAGCACATCAATGTACTTCTGACTGTTCATACTTCTTTCACGAACACCTGTGGTCAACACTGTCATACGAAATGCATCCCCATACCATCAATTTCAATGTAGTCCTTCGGGCAAGATGGACCTGCACAGAGAAAGCATCTGACCACTTCTCTTTGACTCTCCCCCATAGTTTTAACAGTCCATTGGGTTGATCACAGTGTTCATTTTATCACTGAAAATAAGCATTTTTTCCAGATCGTTCAAAGTCCAGTGAAGTTTACTCCTACAGTACTGCAGCCGCTTCTTTGCTGTTCTGCGTTCCTTGATGAATAGTTTCTTCACTGGGGGGGGTGCTTTGGATAGGCCAGTCCATGCAGATTTCGCGTGATCGCTTTTGGCTGACATCAAAACGGAGGTTGATTGCATGTATTTCGGCTGAAATTTCAGAAACAGTGGCAGAGTCTGTCACGTTGTACGAATCTTTGACAGTGCATACAGGCATCACCTGTTTGTGAACACTCTGGCCTAACCAGCTGCTAGGTGTGTTTCTAACTGGTGTTTCTGTCACAACAGCGTTTGTAAACTTTCCAGACGGTTGAACCTGGTTCAAGATTTAACACATTTGCCACCTAAAGCATCCCGAAGCCCCTGGATCTAATCAACGACACAATGTATTTTTCGTCTCCTCTGTGAGACAGTCTGTTTGCCGATGCCGATGCCAGATCTAACAGCAAAGCCGCAAGCACCAAACGAACAGTTTCAACGATTTTCTTTACTTCACACAAAAGGAGAACACTGGTGGGAGAAGCAAGACGTCAGTGGTTTTTGGTAACACAAACCATCACCCAAACGCTGAAATAATTGGCTAGACAACCACTTGAAGTCTTCCGCCATTATAGGGGACACACTTTGTCCCTATGCCTGGTATTTCAACCAGAAAGGACAGCTCCCTTCTTCTGGGGCGATCACCCTGTGAATGTGCATCAAAAGTCTAATTTTGAGGATCTCTCCCAGGCCCTTAAATTTTCGAATAGAGAGCTACCCAATTTGTTTCTTCTACTTTTTTCATTAAATCGTGTCATTTGTTCACATCGAGAAATATAATTTGAACCAAAGTTTACCAAAAAACTCCGGGGAAAACGAATGCAGAGTTATTCCGCTGACATAACAGGAATTTTGGCTCTTTTGTATTTGAAGCCTCAATACCCGCCTCCTCCTCCGCACGCGCCCCCCCCCCCCCCCCCCCACTCCGTGTCCCGTAAACCTTCTCTGCATGCACCCTGTTTCCCCCCTGTCTAAGCACCACTGTTTCCCCTGTCCTCTACACCCTGTAACCTTTCCGCCCTGTTATTCTTCTACAAACCCTGTTTCCCTGTTTCCTACAACCCTGTTTCCCCTGTCCTACACCCTGTTTTCCCCTGTCTACAGCCTGTTTTGCTTCCCCTGTCTCTACAAAACCGTTTTCCCCTGTCTACACCTTGTTTCCCCTGTCCTACACCCTGTTTCCCTCCCCTGTCCTACACCCTGTTTCCGGTCCTCCCCCTCCCTCCCCTGTTTCTACACCCTTTTCCCCTGTCCTACACTCGTTTCCTCCCCCTGTCTACAACCCTGTCCCCTGTCTCTACACCCTGTTTCCCTTCCCCTCCCCTGTCTAACACCCTGTTTCCCCTGTCTCTACCACCCTGTTTTCCCCTGTCTCTAACCCTGTTTCCCATGTCTACAACCCTGTTCCCCTGTCTACAACCCTGTTTCCTCTTCCTCCTCCCCTGTCTCTACAACACTGTTTACCCCTTCACCCTGTCTACACAAGCCCTGTGTTTTCCCTTCCTCCTACCTCCCTCCCCCCTGTCTATCAAACTGCCCTGTTTCCCATCCTGTCTCTACACCCTGTTTCCGCCTTCCCCTGTCTACAAAACACCCTGTTTCCCCTGTCTCTAAAACAAACCCTGTTTCCTCCCTGTTTCTACACTACCCCTGTTTCCCTGTCCTACACCTGTGTTTCCCCTTCTGTCGGCCTACAACTATTTTTTATACCCCTCCACCTATTACTGCCCCCACCTCCCTTCCTATTTTCTTTTCCCCCCACATGGAACATGACATTCCAGTCCATAAAAAAAACATCAGTTGAGAGAGAGAGAGAGAAGAGAGAGAGGAGAGATAGATAGAGAGCGAGAGAGAGAGAGAGAGAGAAGAGAGAGAGGAGAGAGAGAGAGAGAGAGAGAGAGAGAGAGAGAAGAGGAGAGAGAGAGACTCTCAACATCACTCAAATAATTGTAATTGCAAAGGCCAACCGACCTCGCTGCATGAGGTCAAGAACATAAAAGCAGATCACAACTAACGCTACGTGCATTTACTGAAAATTATGACAGAAAAATATTTGCATGACAAAAGTGCTTCTGAAATTACTCTGGGCATTTGTGTTGTTTAACTAATAACATTCCCCTCCTCTTCGTTTTAGTGCTTTAGAAATAACATAAGAGAGAGAGAGAGAGAGAGAGAGAGAGAGAGAGAGAGAGAGAGAGAGAGAGAGAGATATAGAGGAGAGGAGGAGAGAAGATTTCAAGATGAAGAGGGAAGACAGACAGACAGACAGACAAAACAGAACAACCAGACCAGACAGAGGAACCTAATGTGCCGACAAGGACAAAAGACACAAGGATAAAACAAGACAGAGACAGGAAAGAGGATGTATTGTCTGTTTCTGCTACGATGACAAACTCGTGCCCACGACGAAGGTTACCGAGTCCAATTGTCATGCTGTGCAGGGTCCCTGATGGGAAACAAGGAACAACACATAGCAGTTTTCCCAGCGCCGATTCTTTGCCAGAGGGGGAGAGAAGGGCATTATGATGGCTATACCACACACAGAAGGAAATACAATAAAGAGGTTGTCACGTCGCTGGTCCATTTAACACGGAAGGCGTTCATTTGTGCTGGCAGTTTATGGCCGCCATCGTGCTGGGGATTTTGATCCACCATTAACTAACGACGCGTCGTCTTCTTCCTTCTTCTTCTTCTTCTTCTTTGTCTTCTTCTTCTTCTTCCTCTACTTCTCGTGTTTCTCTGGGCACTGAGTGTAAACCAAGGCCTGCTGAAGCTACATCAAAAGCATTATTTGTTTGATCTTGTTGTTGTCGTTGTTGTTGACATTATTCTAGTCCTTCCATGAAGTGTTCCTCGGCACATAGGGCCCGTGCTTTGGGATGTCTTTGTGTTTTGTTGTCCTGCCAAGGAGCCCTACTTTCTCGTCCCGAATCCTTTGGGTAACTGTTATTGTTTGTCTGTCAGCGAGATAATGCAGACAGTTTCAGAACTTTTATTTTTTAAGGTAGCAAAATAGATTCCATGGATTAACCTGGTAGATGTTAAGAGCGGCATGGGTCACAACCGAAGCAGGATCCGCTGGGAAATCTGAGCAGAGGTATCCTGTTCTCTTCTAAATACCTTTCCTTTTACCTCCCTAGAGACGGATATGATTTCAGCCCCATCCGTGTACTTTATCTTTTGGACTGGTGTTGTATTGTGAACAACATCACCCCAAATTGAGCCCTTCTTACCTGATTGAGGAAAAATTCCGAAATGTGGCTCAAGGACAAAAAACCGTTAAATTTGGGTGCGGATCCAAAGATCGGATCTTGACCAAATGGTGGACACGTGATCCATATTACATTTGGAGGCCTGAACATGAACACTCTTGATGTATTGGATCGATTTGCTAACTGTCGACTTAATTGATACATCTATGTTTTTGTGGTAATGACAGACAGACAGACGACAGACAGACAGATATGATAGATATATAGCTTGATGCAAGGGAATTGATAGAAGAGGTGTGTGGTGTGTGTGCGTGGTGTGAGTGTGTATATGTGTCGTGCTTGCGGGCGTGCGTGCGTGCGAGCGTTGCGTGCGTAGCTGCGTTGGTGCGTGCGTGGCGGTGCGTGCGTGCGCGCTGTCGTGTGTTGTGTGTGTATGTGTTGAGTGTGTGTGTTGTGTGTGTGTGGTGTGTGTGTGTGTGTGTGGTGTGTGTGTGTGTGTGTGGTGTGTGTGTGTGTGTGGTGTGTGTGTGTGTGTGTTGGTGCCCGCGCGCGTGCCCGTGCGTGCATGTGTGGCGTGCGTGTAAGGTGTAGTTACCATGTTCAAAGGTAAACATTGCCTGATCATGAACCGTCATCAATTGTCCGATGCACAATAAAAAGCATCTTCCTGTGAATGCCCGGACCAATGATTTAATTCGCTCCTCTTTCATTTGCAACCTTTCACATCTGGAGTTCACTGAAAACGAACTTTGCATTTTATACTTGTGGACACAATGATTTGTAATTCGCTCTCTTTCATATGCAACCTTTCCATCTGGGGTTTTAGCTGTAAAAGAACTTGGCAATTATACTTTTTGTGGACACAATGATTTTAAATGATCGCTCTCTTTCATTGCTAGACTTTCATCCAGAGTTTTTAGCTGAAAGAAGAACTTTGCATTTATACTTGTGGACACAATGATTTCAATACGCACTCTTAATTGCAAAACTTTCATCAGGAGTTTTAGCTGAAAGAGAGTAACTTTGCATTTAATCGCTCTCTTTCCATTGCAACCATTTCTTCTGAGTTCAGCTACAAGAGAACTTTGCATTTATAATTCGCTCTCTTCATTGCAACCTTTCCATCTGGAGTTTCAGCTTGAAAGAAGAACTTTGCATTTAAATTCGCTCCTCTTTTCATTGAACCTTTCATCTGCAGTTTTTTAGCTAAAGTGCTGTGACCTTTCCCGCTCCTGGCTTACAACCACCCTCATCTTTCCCAGGCCAACCCGCGGTGATGCAATCGCTTTTTGTGTGTCTGACACTATAAAGCCCAACCCCCCCTCTGTTTCCACTACCTCCAACTTCTCCTTGTGTCCACTTCCTCTTTTGACTAGGGACAACTAACTGTATCTTCCATCTTACCCCAAATCCGCTCTTTCACGTCTTCTGCCTTTAACCGCCCCCCTCGCAACAAGAAAAACCACTGAAAGACTGCCGTTCTTCTGGAAAGTTTCCCGATCTGCTGAGTACATGAACTGTCTCAAGGCCGTTCTGTTATGGTCGTGCGACTTCAACTTCCACAGTACAATCCAACTATTGCAATAACAGCAAAACAGATGGATCAGTTTCAGATCCTTATGGTCTGAACCAGTTCCGTCACCTCCCCAACTCACCAACCGTTCAGGTCCATCATCCTTGACAGGTTCTTCCATTCTGAAGATGACCTGTCGAAGCCACGGCCACCAACAGTTCGACCCTGACTTCTGACCACCATGCGGGTCCTGGCTAATCTGAACAACATCTGCTTCCTAATAAAGCCTCCCCAGGTACTGTCGAGTCGCAGTGGACCATGGCTTGTCCATCGACCTGACACTTCCCGAGCTGGACCCTCTGTACCTCCCTTCCATCTGTACCTTCACTGTCTGCGGAGCAATTCCATGGCCTACTTCAAGCAAGATGTCCTGATCTTCACACCCTTGAGCCCCAGTACTTTGAGAACGCAAGATTTCCGAGCCGACCACAACCCTCACACCAGGTTCCCAGCAGTTTGGCCCTGAAGTGCTTGTTGCTAAACGTGTTAGACGTAGGCCGAAAGGCAGGTGGCCTAAAGACAAACCTCGAGATTCCCACAAAAACATAATCATATGTTGCGAATTGCTAGTAATGCGCTGGAATGAAATTGGTCAAAAAAGCAAAATCATGCCCTTCTACAATGCTAAAATATTAGCAATGGACAACAACCGAAGCAATTAGATAAGGTCACTGATACACGTCATGGGGAGAACAAAATCATCTCCCCATCCTTCATCTGTCTGTCCCTCCAGACATTCCATCCCACAGAAATTTTGTGAACTTTTTCACTAGCACAATTAGACTTATCCCGTGAAAGTCTGTATGCTCCAGGTCAGTATCTGAAACCTGATAATTCCATACAACTCTTTTTTCCGGCATTTCAATGACTGACTTTGAAACCTGTGACAGTTGCTGTTAGTCAAAGAAGTCATCGAGCGAAAGACTGTTATCACCAAAACATGTGTACTCTGGATCCTCTTCCCATCTACTTATTATCTGCATGCTATGTATGTTTTGTTGCCATATATCACTAGTAGTGTTAATTAATCTCTCACATTGTCGCAGGTTGGGTTTCCACCTGCATGAAAGCTGCGTGTTGTCCCCCCGACCTCATTTGAAGAAACCCTCCTCTTGACCCCTGAGAAACCTAAAAAAATTTTCGACCTGTCTCCACTTGTGCTTTCTTCAAAATTATTGAAAAGATAGCAACTTCTCCAACTCGCAAAACCACCTTGACCAAAACAGACTGATGCTCGTATTGTCGTATGCCGGTCCGCCGATCGCACTGGACACAGTACCGAAACTGCTCAGCTGAAAATAATAAACGAACTTCTCTTCCTGCTGGGGGGGGGGACATGGGGGGGGGGGTGGGGGGGGCAAGGATAAGGTCAGGATTCACGCTTTCCCTCTTCTTGACTTTGTCCGCTTGCTATGATACCATGATCACTCCACCCTCCTCACTAGACTCAACATTACTTTTGGCAACTCTTCTCAACACGCTGGTGGCATGGTTTGTATTCTACCTATTCTGGTCGAACCCAAATTGGTCTCTGTCAATGGTATTTCTTCATAGCTCTGCTGACATGAATTATGTGTTCCCCAAGTCAGCCTGTTCTTGGTCCCATTCTGTTGTTCAATATACCGCAACCCATCTCTGACATGAATGTAGCCCATCATGACATTTCACAACCACTTGCTTCTCTGAGGACAATCAAATCCTTCATTTCTGGTGACATCACGTCTCCTCTCCTGGCCCATCAATGAATCGCTCACAGCCCTTGCATCTCTACATAAAGGCATGGATGACTTTGCAACAAACATCAGTTAAAACAATGACAAAACTAACTGATCTTTCCAATCACCATGTCTTCCCAAAACGGGCTCAATGTCTACAATCTCCGTTCCTTCTTCTGTCCAACTTGGTACCTGCTCTTCACATTCCAGAACTACTACCACTGTTGCGAAATCTAGGTTGTACTTGATCAGACACTCTCTTTTTCAAAATCCATAGAATTCTTCTATCTGTCTGCCGTGCTTGCTACTTGGATGCTTCGGCGAATCAGTTCTGTGCGCCACTTCTGTCTTGAAGAAGCCACCAAGACTCTGGTTTCGCTGCTTTCATTCTTTCAAGACGTGACTACTGTAATCTCTTCTTGCTGGCTGTCCACCAGACTCTTCTTGCAAAATCTGCAGAAAGTCCGAAAATAATTCGCACGCCTTGTCCTCAAATCTGCCGAAAACCTCTCAATGTAGTTCTCTCGTGCCTTGCTTAAATCAATGCACAGGCTACCTGTTGAAAAACGCATCGAAGGACAGAAACTTTCTTTGCTCTGTTACAAGGCATTTGGAATGCCTCCTGCTCTCATCTTGAACTCTCGTAAAACTTTCTGGTCGACCTATACTCCTTCCAGACTGCATCGCTCTTCCTGCTGACACTCTCATTATGCTGATCCCTACCTCCTTTTCGGGCCAGAACGAATTGGTGAAACGTTCTTTTTATATACTTTTCCTCCTTCCTGTGCAGTAACAATCTCACACCCCTTCTTCTTGCCTGCCCGAATACTCAAACAGGTCTTTCTTCTTTCAAGTCCTCCCTCGAAAAAACAACTCTCTAACTCTCCTTCAAAACATAAAATTTCTTTCTGCTGCCATGTTGGCTCGCTGGTGTGTTGGTGTGTGCGTGTGTGTTTGATGGGTTGTGTTGTGAGGTGTGTGTGTGTGTGTGTGGTTTGTGTTGGGTTGTGTGTGTTGTGTGTGTGTTGTGTGTGTGTGTGTGTGTGTGTGTGTGTGTGTGTGTGTGGTTGTTTGTGGTTTGTGTGGTGTGTGAGTGTGGTGTGTGTGTGTGTGTGTGGGTTGTGTGTGTGTGTGTGTGGTGTGTGGTGTGTGTGTGTGTGTTTAGGGGCTTATTGTGCTGTAAGCGCTTAGGGCTTTTGTTGTAAGATTAAGGCGGCTACTAAAAGTAGCGTTATATATATTATTCTTATTTAAGAACAACTTTGCATTTAATTTCGCTCTCCTTTCATTGCAACCTAACATCTGGAGATTTAGAGCTGAAAGAACAACTTTGCTTTAATTCGCCACTCTTTAATTCAACCTTTCATCTGGGAGTTTTAAGCTGAAAGAACAACTTTGCATTTAATTCGCTCTCTTTAATTGCAACCTTTCATCTGGAGTTTTAGCTGAAAGAAGAACTTTGCATTTAACTCGCTCTCTTTAATGCTACCTTTCATCTGCAGTTTTAGCTGAAAGAAGAACTTTGCATTTATACTTGCTCAAAACTACGCTGCTCAAAATGGACATTTTCGGGCCAAAAGTATTGTTGTGTCGTTCAGAATGTGGGTTTTTTGCCTGTGTTTATATGTTCATGTTTATGTTCAGTAACGCAAACGATAAAAAAGACTTGGTGATGTCATATATCTCCTCACTTTGTATGCAGAGAAATAGAACTAGAATCGTAATTCTCACCAAACCTGGGTCACGTCAACTTCTCTCTCACTCTCTCTCTCTCTCTCTCTCTCTCTCGTCCTCTCTCTCTCTCTCTCTCTCTCTCTCTCTCTCATCTCCTCTCCTCTCTCTCTCTCTCTCTCTCTCTCTCTTCTCTCCTCTCCACACACACACCACACACACACACACACACACACACACACACACACACACACACGCACACACAAGCGCGAGCGCGCGTGCCCGCGCGCTGGCACACGCACATGCACCACATACACACACCATGATAATGAGCGTTATGACTATTGACGCTTGGACTTTATTGTTGCTAATTGATAATTGATTGTAGTACTGCTCGTTCTTGTCTTGCGTTTGTAACCATATTATATCATTGTTAAGAGAACAAACAAACAAACAAAAAAGTTGATATTACTGATGCATTGTAGTTGTCTAATTATTATCCTTAGCAGCTTGCTGTATGTTAATAATTTACAAAAGGAATGTAACTCTCTCTCTCCCCCCCCCCTTCTCCCCCTCCCCTCTCTCTCTCATCTCTCTCTCTCTCTCTCTCTCTCTCTCTTCTCTCTCTCTCTCTCTCTCTCTCTCTCTCTCGTCTCTCCCCCCCTTTCTTTAT
>JAFLJL010013320.1:6747-19585 GCA_018398815.1 Conus ventricosus
CACACCGGGTCTTTGGCCTAGTTTGCTGTGACTTGCAGGTCAAACGTTCCACTGTGATCACTTGACCCATTTTACTGCTGTGGAACCCAGACCATCTGAACACCCTTTAGCAGTAAATTTGAAACAGTGAAAGTAGGTCAACTGCGGACACTAAGGGAAGTAGCTCCTGCACCACCCCCCCCCCAAACCCCACGCCGTCCCCAACCCCGCCCACCCCCCACCCCCCTTAAGTCACCCTTTAATACAACTAACAGGGTGTGCGCATTTGATGAATGTATGTGTGAAAACACATAATCCTACACAGTATGTATGTTTGTAGGGAGTTTACTGGGATAGAACTAATAAATACCCATCCTAGGTCAACCGCCCGAAACTAAGTATGCATGTTTGTAGGGTTTACTAGTTTAGAACTGGTAATACCCAGTCTAGGTCACCCCCTCAAACCCCCCACCCCACGCACGCACGTCCCACCCCACCCCCCCCCCCCCCCCCACGAAATGCACACACTCAAGTCACTTCTAAGTTCATACTCAAGTTCATACTCAAGTTGTCCTCAAGTCATCCTCAAGTTCTTACTCAAGTCACTTCTAAGTTCTTGCTCAAGTCATCCTCAAGTCACCCCAAGTAAACTTCTAAGTTCTTACTCAAGTCGTCCTAAAGTCATCCTAAAGTCGTCCTCAAGTCATCCTCAAGTTCTTACTCAAGTCACCTCAAGATTGTAATTAAGTCATCTTTAATTTACAACTAACAGGGTGTGCGCATGATGAATGCATGCGCGAAAATGTTTGTTATTGAAAATGATCAAAAAAAAAATAGGATTAAGCAAAACTAAAAATCTGAAAGTTTAGTAATTAGTATTGAAAACGGATAACCCTACACAGTATGTTTGTTTGTAGATAATCGTTTTTTTTTTGGTTATAGAAGTTTACTTATCAGAGAACTAATAAAATGCCGCTTCTAGGTAACCTACCCGAAACTAGGTTGAGGGCTAGGTGAGTTAGAAGCAGCAATTTTTTAGTTCTCTCCAGTATTGGTTACAATCTGGACATCAAAGAGCTGAAAGAATATTTTTGGGTCAGTTTCAATTCATTCTCCACATGGTTTTAAATATGTCTACGACACAATTCTTTTCTTTTGTAAATCATGTCTTCGACAGACATTTGCGGCTCAGGGGGAGTCGTAAAGTTGAGGCCAAGGAAAAGTAAACATTTACTACTTCAACGTTTTGAGTTCCATTTTTCATGTTTTAATAAATGGCCCCCCTTTCTGAAC
Source organism: Conus ventricosus (assembly GCA_018398815.1). Lineage (NCBI taxonomy): Eukaryota > Metazoa > Mollusca > Gastropoda > Neogastropoda > Conidae > Conus > Conus ventricosus. The sequence continues at coordinate 8,020 of JAFLJL010013320.1, forward strand.
ACTACTATTTTTGTTTTACTGAGTTTCACTTTCAGTCCGAGTTCTGCAGACAGTACAAATAAGTGTTTAGCTGTGTTTGAAGACCCTGGGCTGGACGAAAACAAAGCAATATCTCAGCAAACATTATCACAAAAATAACTCAGTAGTGTCAGGTCAAAGCTGGAAGCCATTTTTACCGTTTTGAATCTATATAAGCAGCTAGTTCGTTATGGAAAGGAAAATAGAGTCCGGAGAAAGCCGAACAGCCATGCTTAAGTCCTGGAGGTATTTAAAAAAGTCGATATAAACCATATTATCTCCTTACGCCAAATTTGTTACAGAGTTGTACAATGTTTGTGTAACGCAGAAAGCAATTTACCATCAATTCGCGATCATTAGTAAAAAATCCCACAGTACATAGACCTCTTGACCGTGTCGAAGCGGCTTCTGAAGGCTGACAACGGCTACATAAAATCGTTTCGTGATTAACGGAAATGTTTCTGAACAATGCATGTCATTGAAAATGTGTCGATTGTTGAATAATCTTTGCGAAACCACCAAGTGTTTCAGATATAAATATTGGTAAGAAATTCACCATTCTGTCAACCTCTTATATTATAATTATATCCAGTATTCAGTTTGCTGAGGGCAAGACAAAGAGCAACATCGCTATAATTATCGGGAATAGATAATGTCTCGTTTTATGTATGGTCGTGAAATATTAAAGCATTGACGCATTCACTGGGATAACGAACCCTGGAAAATAAAGCATAAAAAATATTATGTGTCAGAAACAGGGACAATCGTATCCTGTGAGACATTAACTTCATCAGTTGCCGCCGCTTTTTTCCTGATTTTGCATATTTTATAGCGTCTTATACCTCTAATTCTGATATATCAATATTTAGGCAATCAAACAATTATCAGCTTCGATTACTCCATGGCAGAGGGGGTGGAGGGGGGGGGGGGGGAAGGGCAAAAATATTGTGAACGTGTTTTTTGCTCAGCACTGCATATAATAGACTTAGAAAAGTGAGCGAAAACGCAGTCTTCGTGGTTGTACGTTATTTTTTTAGTCTGGCCTTTGACTTTATCCATCGTCTGTTATTTCTTTCCCAGAAACAAATAACAATAATGCAGAGTTTTGTCATTCAACATGTTTCCAGGTTTCAGTCTGAAATACAGTCAGAATTGGGTTGACGGTTAGCTGTTACAGCTTTAAGATCTCCGCATAGTAAAAAAGGCATCACCAATCTACAAGGCAACTGTTCTATTCCAAACAAGTGTACGGACTAATGAATGGAGGAGTCTCCTATGGGAGGTACTAAGCAAGCTCCGAAGGAAAAACGTCACTGTCAGATTCCAAGGGGTGATTTATCTAATTTTAGAACAAGCACGTGGTCGTATGGGAAACATCAACCCGGGGCCGCTGTAGGGGGGGGGGCCCCGCGACACAAATTTTTCCTATTCTTTGAGTAATCAAAGTGAAATACCACACTACACCTACCGTCCAACGAAAAGTCCTCCAAGAAGGAGAGGAAAAAGCATGAAAAAGCTGACCAGCAGCTCTCGAGGGAAAACGAACTGTTGAGAAAAGTTTCAATAAGCACTCAAAGTCAAACCTAGTCGCACGTAATATATGAAATCAGGGACGGAAATTTGCTCCAAAACCGCAATATCAGGACATATAAAGAATGTGAAGGGCATTACAGTACGTTGGAGACTGTGTACAAACCTAGGGGCTTGACAGACACATCATGCCTGGTTTCGGTTTAGTCTGAAGCTGCATCGTTGGGGGACTGGTTGGGCGCCTTCCCGTTTTTGGTTCGGGGTGGACGCGAGTTTTATTGTGGCTTAGAGGACGACCCACTAGATGGTCGCACTGGTTACCACGGACATGATCTGCTCCAAGGTTTTAAAGCTACCGACTGGAGTCCCTTACTTGGACGACGGGAGGCTCCGTATCTGGTGGCGTTGGAGTTTGTCAGTGCCTGCCTGCCGTTGCCGGAACGTTGCTGAAGGCAGAGGCCCGCGACTACCAGCATGTTCCCTTTGTAGTTTATAACATGTAAGTCCATTTTCTCACGTTTGCTTTCTGATTCTGCTCCGAGTGTCTGGTTGTCAAGTCGCCTACAACCTGAATTCGTTCTGCTTCAGCACTAAACCTTTCCTGTTCATGACGTCCATCTGTCTCGCCACGCAAGAAATTGACAATTATTGGGCGGAGCAGCCCATTGACGCAAAGTTGGTTTTGACCCACTCGTGCGCGCGCACAATGTCATACCACCGAGCATGTTTTTCCTGGCACAGTATCCTTCATAGAATTAACCACTTTGGTTGCACAAGACTCAAAAGTTCACCAGGGGTATCTACAAACCGAAAAACGGAGGTTGTCCCGGCGAGAAAAGCTTCTAACACCTCCATTTCTTCTACGTATCGTTCCGAAGGAGGTCCGTCAGAGTCATCACAGCAGATCTACGACAGACTCATGCCGTATCCTCCATTGTTCACGTGCCAGCTGCTCGCAGTTTTTCTCCAACAGTGAGTGCGGTCCTTCAAGTCTGCAGTGTCACAGGCAATGGCCTCAACCGACGACAACACAGAGTTCATGTCATCACGCAGAGCGCCCAAGGCTGTGAACGATAATTTTTCCGGTTGATGGCCTTGTGTCTGTTGGTCGAGAATACACTGAAGTCCGTCAAGAGTGAGGGGTCGAGGGTTCTTGTATCCTCCCGATCAGACACACAGCAAATAAAACTGGTCAGCTGATCAGAGAAGGGGACGACATGAGGTACTTGTAGCTGTGTCCACCGCTCGGGGTGGGTGGGTGGGGGGGGGGGGGGGGGGGGGGGGGGGGGGGGGGGGGGGGGAGTGGTGGGGGGAGGGGGGGGGGGGGGTTGGGGTGGGGGGTTGGAACGCCGAGTCACTTTGACACTTTGATATGTTATTGTCATTACCAAAGAGGTCTTTTGACAGGGAGGTGTGGGGGGGGGGAGAGGTAACAAGAAACAATAACAATTCACTCTTCCCTAACGTCAAAAAACACTGCAAGAACTTCCCAAGCAGCTAACCAAAATACAGAAACATGGAACTTAAAAAATTAAATCAATCAGCAGGTGAATTAATAAATGTAATAGGAAGCAGAGCCATTTTTCAGAAGAAACAGCGTTAAAGACTATACACGACTCACCGCTACCCATGCGAGAACTAACGGCCCATGATCATGCATTGAAGAGAGTCAGTCAAAATACAGAGGCGAAATTAACAAACAATTTAGCAAAACTGGGTGAGAAAAGATGATCATATGAAAAGAGAAAAAGAAAAACCGTTGAGGCTGATGACGCCAACTTTAGGGCCTGATATTAACAACGAATAACCCAAAGACTAAAGACTTGAACGAAGGAGAGATCAAGCAGAGCCGTAGAAGTGTTGTCTACTAACCGAGACAAATACGAACTCAAGGTGAGGCAGAATAAGATAAACTATCCAAAGAATTTTTTATATGAAGACACACACTAAGTCAGAACGATAAGAAACACCTAATTTAGAGAGCAATGGAGTCACATTAGCAAGCGTATATAACGCCTAAAGGATTGTGGCAATAAGTACACTGGTGATGGCTTTACAGGCGGTCGGTGGTGCGGGGTCAGTGCCTCCACCGCATCGCCTCCATCACCACCGTATAAGTACATGGGTAAAAAAACAGCTAGATCATCTGCGGAAGTTAATAAAAAAATTAGCCGGTAAAGCTTAGACTCTTTACACTTGCATATTATGGGGGCATTGTATGGAGTTGCTTTTGTCTACTGAAAGTCAAAGTAGTATGCTTTATGGCTGAGCACTTATGGGCATTAGTTCTCATAAAAGATGGGTATAATTTATTAGTAAGATAAGACGCAAGTAGATTCGAAAGGCAGTAAATTCCAAGAACAGAGTGCTGTCCCTTTTCATATACATGGTCAATCGCGAAACAGAGGTCCGCGATCTTTGCTGAGTCATCAATGTCCTTTAGGCTTTGGACTCTTGGTGATTGGATGACTTTATTCTTTGTGGTCATCTTTGTTTTAGGTTACTGCTGTGCAATATTTACTGAGGCTGCAGAAAATTTATTTTTCGGTTTTTTCCGACTTTTCTGTTCATTGCCTGCCACAAGGATTTCATTAATGTAGGTGTTATAATTGTTCCTATCTGGAGTCTGAGGTCAAAGCAGCATGAATAAACCAGTGGCCACAGCAAAGTCCAACTTCGAACTGGCGTGATTGGTAAAAGCATTTTAGGTACCTATTTTTATACTTGAAGGTAAATCAACTGTAGAATTATGGCGTCCTCCTAAATTTGCTAAGTATGTGTTATTGTGCATCAAAACCAGTTAGAAGGATCTGTTTTATGCACGATGCTCGTTTGTGCTTGCGAACCTAGCAAACAGCCAAAGACGTAAGACGAACAGAGTCGTTTAATCGTTCTATTCCTCTTTTGTTAGGCCCCTTAGAAGTGTGCTAAGATAATGTTGTCCATGCAGAAGTTATGCTCTTGCTCTATGGACCCTAGGAGAACAGTTGTGCCTTAAGAGAAAAGAAGGTAAGGAGGATTCCAGTCAACTTATACTTCTGATGCGACGCCCAACACACAATCATGGGTGCCTAAGCCATGATTAAGATCTGACTTTTGGTCTAAAAGTCTGTCTTGATGTTACTATTAAATCGTTACAGATCCGTTTCAAAAGCCGTCATGTCTATATCTGTTGCTGAATGGATTAAACGGATTGTCATTTGGTAATGGCGCTTGCAATTCATGTCAAAATACGTCTGAAGGTTAATAAAAATAGAAATCTGTACACTGACCTCACCAAAGGATCAGGATGATTTTAAGTGATCAGCATACGACACTCCACAACCCATTAGATGCACAAAACAGATCGCAAAGATAGACCCAGTAACTGGTAAAACTGCATCGGATGACTGAAACCACACTTTTGCGATGTAGTCTTATTAATATGGGGGGTTAAGATTTGTCCAATGGAGTACTCACCTTTTTATGCAAAGGTGTCAGTCTGGGTCCCAGAAATGTCAAGGAGTCAGTTGTTAAATTTTTAAGATTGTAGTTGCGGCCCAGCAGAAATTATGGTGCATACAGTAGTATTTAAATATCACTCATTATTTAATTCGTTTAAAAAATGTTTGAAACAATAACAACTCAAGACCGTCCTTCGTTTTAGAACATGCTAATAAAACAAATTGGCGAGCCAAAATGTTGCGCTCCCCAGGAAATTATTAGCAAAGTCGTATTGTTTTAATATAACCGAATCCAAGAGAATAATAATATTTTAAAAAGTTAAATAATAAGACAAAAATTAGCCAGTTATCCATACCTGATGGTATTACGGGATTGCTCGCTAAAAGAAGCAATGAGTAACTTTGACATTACTCTCAAACTTAACAAAGCAAATCTAAAAACAAATGTTGGCCTTCTAAGCCTGAAGAATAAGAAGTAGGTTTACTATTTTGGATGAAGAGCTAGCTAGAAATGATATGCTTTGACAACTGCCAATCGGTCCGGTTCATAGTTTTAGAGTTACGTCCAAAACAAAACAACTTATGAGGGAGAAATCCGCTCGATCTTGCATTACTTCATTACTCTATGTTCATTTTGTGATGAGGCTGAGCACTGATGAAAACTACAAGATGAAGCCCCGTCAACTGTGTTTAAGAGCTCTTCCGTCAGGAAAGCTGCATATTGCGATTGTATGAAATTATACAATACCTAGATTTACAGTTTAAAAGATTAGTTTGTGGTGAGGGTCGGATCATTAAATATACAAATCAAGACAAAGCGGGGAAAGTTGATGAAATGTGATAACCTGCACATTGTTTTGAAATAAAATAACAAACTGAGACTAAAAAAATAATGTCGCGGTGGGCCAGAAGAATCAGGAGTTTACATTACGCCTGTGAGGTGCATAACCATTAGATTAAAAGACTTGCATGACCGTTTGGCGGACTAAGAACATAACTGTGAGATAAGGCTCTTCTATGTGTTGTTTTTGAGTACACCAAAGATGGGATTATAAACACACAAGAGGTTGCGACAACAAAAAGTTTCCCTAAACTAGAACAGCTGCGCAATCTAGAAGCAAATAATGTTGGCCAGTATGAATATAAAATAGTTCGAGAAACCTGACCTCAAATGGCACATGGAACCATATTTATAATGGGACATAAAATTTGAAGTCAAAAGCCCATTTAGCATTTTTTAGCCGTCAAAAAGTTTCAGAAAAGCATTTAAACAACTCTGGCCCTTACACGTAAGTCTATGCCGGACGACCAATAGTCGAAAGAATTAGAAATCCCGCCGTGATGGAAAAAAACAGTACATCCTCCCCCAGAAGAGAAACAGTTTTAAAGAAGCTTCTACAAAATTACAGTTCTTTCCAAGCAGAAAAATAAGAGACACTGCACAATGATATTTGAAATTTTTTCTGTACTGAAAGAATGTGGAGAGGGTGCGGGTAGTGGGCGTTTAGTGACGACTTATAAAAGGAATTTAAAATAAGCTGTCAAAACTTAGACGTTAAACGCCTTACAGTTACCAACGTCGTTCTATCCCAATGGGGAGGATATAAAGATCAGAACAACAAGAAACTACATTCAATGTTGACTTAAAAAGAAACAATCAAACAGAACAAAATTGGATTAATCATACACAATTTAGGCCTTCATATGGTTTTTAATATACTGAACAAGTTTTGACGGAGAGATTATGAAAAAATAATAAGCTGGATTAGATTAAATTCACTATAAAACCATGGAGCAGTTAAACTTTAAGCCAAAAAACTCCTCATGTCTCATGATTTGTGGGCCGACTGTTGTGGAAAAACACTATTTGTCCTAGGACCTATTTACAAACAGTTTATCGCTATAATTTTAATCATAATGTGATTTTCTGCACATCACCCTACCCCCCCCCCCGCCCCTCACCGACGCGAATGTAAATGGAACAAAGCATATCATGGATAGAAGGTTCAATATGGACAGAAGATGACATATATATAGTTAATCCTAGCAAATAAAACTGAGTGAGTATATAGAACAGTTTTATAACTGATTGAAGGAACGCAGACACTATTTGTATTATAGATGACTGTTTCAGGAGAAAGAGACATAGGTTAAAAAAAGAGAATACTTTGCAAACTGGCTTTTTAACATGGAAGACAGTGCCCGGAAAATGTGTGGGATTTATTCAAACAATATAACTCAGATTTAAAAGACTTAGAGAACAGTAAAGACTGTATGTGTTATTTCACTGAAAGACAGAGACTCATTTAAGAATGTTTTGCGCGAAATGAGGTGTTTATTTTGAAAATGATCATGAAGAACATAGTATTAAACAAAAACTGAAAAAAGAAAAGTTTAGTAACTTAGTATTGAGAAACGGATATAACCCTACACAGTAATTGTTTAGATAGATAATCGTTATTTTTTGGTTATTGAGTCTTACATGTCAGAGAACTATAAAACCTTCATTCTGGGGTCACATTCCGCCCGAATCTGGGTTTGAGGGCGAAGTGAGGCCCGAACATGAAGTATTATAGTTCTCTAATGGCATCTCATCTCAAATAACGTATGGCAAGGTAGTCTCAAAACACCTTTTCCTGTTTATCTCAATGTAAAGTGATACATCAACAGTAATGTGGCCAAAACATTTACTTCAATGCACACCTAATGTCATGAATCACTATACGTCCTCGAACAGTGTGGGACGAAGTAGTTGACGTTCCACAAAAAAAAAGCTGAATTCACTCCATAGTGTGTCAACATAGCAACTGCCATCCAGCTGAAACTTCTAAATAACAGACGAAAAACTAAAAGCGCTGAACACAACTTCCTCTAAATAAGCACTGGAATCAACAAGGCAACGTTTATGTTTACAATCATGACAGATACTAGCCATTTTAGTATCAATGCCTTTTTACAAGATCAAACAGCTTTCCTTGGCTCGACGAATTCCTTCTTCCCAATCGCCACGCAATGATCAATGTACAAAACAAGCCTAGCATACTCTGGACCGATATGTCCAGGAACTCACTTCCACCAAATCTACAAAACATGAATACTTAAAAACTGTTCAGGTTATCATAAAATTTGCATCATATAAACATTTTATGATCTCATTATATAAATATTCGAATTACAATGATTAGCGCCCATTCACAAAGTACCTTCTGTGAACTATAAACTTTGAATAAAACAACTAAACCAAAAAACCTACTCCGTAAAATCGCTCATCCCCACTCCATACTGTCTACCATCCCTTTTCTCTCCCGCCCCCCCCCCCCACCTACATCTCTCTTCCTCATCCTCCTCTGACCTCACTCAGTGTATTTTGTTTGTTTAGTTTGTTTGTAAGTTTTCCTCTGATTTACCCATCCCCCATCTCCTTATGCTTTTATGAATCATTGTAGAATTAATACCATTGTTTCTATGTTGAATATGTCAGTGAGAATGATATGGGCATGCTGAAATAATGTATGCATGACAAGGACAGATTGTAAGACTAGGCTTTGGCCTAAAAAATCTCCATCCTTGTGTACAAGTAAAGATCAATCAATCAATCAATCAATCAATCAATATCTCTCTCTCTCTCTCTCATCTCTCTCTCTCTCTCTCTTCTCTCTCCTCTCTCTCTCTCTCTCTCTCTCTCTCGCTCTCACTCGCTCTCTCTCTCTCAAGGCATGCACACACATGCCCAGCATTGCACACACTTAAACTTATTTTACTTCCTTTCACCCTTTTTCTCTGCTAATGTGCTGTACTAAGCATTGTCCCCACCAATGTTCTCCTTGCTGATGATAAGGTCTAGTTGTACTCTATCAAATCTGTTACAACTTGGACTGATTTTTTGTCATGTTACTTACCTTCAACATCAGCAAAATCTGGCTTAGACTATCAATCAATCATAGAAAAACAAATGCATGTGTTGATTAGTAATGACTATAATGTGAATCACATGCATGCACGGGATGTAGTCCCCGTGATTCTGTTTACTAGTCATAGTTCCAGCAGTCAATGAACTGAAAAGACAAGATGAAGGCACTCTTTCACAAGTCTTTGACTAAAAATATTCACAATAAATGAAAAGGAAGAAAAAAAGAAGGATATAATTGACCCCCTCCCACCCCCACCGGACGTTTTCCCCATCCCCAATGACAGCGATGCAACCATCACTGGCTGAGTAATTTTCAAGTTCACTATCAATGTGCAGTGAACGAACTTGTCCAGCAAGAGTCTATAACTGATCATAGGCAACCACCATTCACACTTTAGTTGGTTTTACTGACTCTTAACAAATGCTGAACGTAGACAAATGTGTTAGGCGGGCTGTTAAAGCCTTCTATTCTTAATGTAAGGCTGATTTAATTGCTAGTAGTTGTATGTACAATAATATATTGTACAACTTCCCACTTCGTCACGAGCATTGTTCAGCTAAACTTCAGGAGCCCAACTTCAATGAACAACATTCTGCTTGCCTTCTCTCCTCCATTGGTTCTTCAGTCAGACAAGATGAGCAGATAACTTCTTCTGCACATCTTCTAAAATAAGGTCCACATCAAAAACGAGTTATGTCACCAGCAGCATGTTTAAAAAGTAAAATAACAAAGCGATAAAATAGTGCGACTCAGTCTGTTGCCCCTGGAGCAATTTGGCAACAAGGGGTCGCACTCGATATTCAAGAAGTTAAAAGCAATGCCAACTCACGCCCAGGTAACATAAATGTAACTGGGGAAGTTAAAATAGAAAATCGATCAAATTCAGATCTCAAAACGTGTCGTAACAATTTTGTTTTTAAATGAGATTTGGACATGTTGAGCAATCTTGATGGCACCCGGCAGAGGAGTACCGACAGCCGTTCAGAACTATGAATAAAATGAATGTAAGGTGGCTGTCCAATATTTTGAGGCAGGTATGGGTATAACATTACCCGCCACTCCAGGTGCTACCTTGTATTCATACTATTGTTCCATTGGATATCAATACTTAGCTCAGCCCTTGAAGAAGATGTTTTAAGTTTGATAACAATTTTGCTATCCCTGCCACTTATACCAGAAAAGTACCGTATGGGACACCAAAACCCCTGAAAGGGCCTCGTGCACGCGTGCCTTGCGCATGCTCAACCAACCGCTTATCGAGGTAAATTAAAACGCCTGACTGTGACTCCTGATGGAACCTGGAGGCGGGAGGTAGGTGAGGTTCACTGTCGTGAGCCACTTTAAGTATGTAAGATAACACGTAATATTTAGAGCCCAATTTTCCTTTTAATTACACATACAAGTACCGTGGCTCCCTAATGCAGAGTTCGCACTGAACTGGACGAAGGGCTCACCTGTTACCACCTGGAGGAGCGAGAAGAGACCGGATCGTGTGGCGTGAGATGGAAAGTGCGCCACCACGAGCTGCTGCGATGCCCCTAGACCCATCAACACGCATACGAGAAACTTCGCGCAGGTAGAATTGGATGAAGGTGCCAGTGGCACCGCCGATATGCGGCATCTATCCCACTCTGAATGCTGGCTATTATGATCTACTGCCAGCGAAGACGCCCATGCCCAAATCTATGAGGTCTAGGAGGAAAACAAATCCCCTTCAGGTCTCGCTTACGCAGCTTTAATGACTCTCCTCAGCCCATCTGCGAGATTGAAGATCGCCTGGATGTACCGTCCCATAAAACTTTCGTTGAAAGAGAAGAAAGCAGGTGGCGCTGCTTGGAGCGAGAAGATTTCGTGCGTTTCCTATACTCCCGCAGAGCGCGCACCGACAAGAGTGCGGTCCTCGTCGAGTCCGGGGCGCGAAAGAAGTGACGATGAAAATGGGGAAAGCGTGAAGTGAGGGACCTGGCAACTGGTTATTATCGCTAAAAAATCTTGAAGAGGGATGCGACGAAGGAGTATTGAGCCAACCGGTTCGGAGGCGACGTCCCCAGGCCAGTCACAAAGGCGGGACTTCACTGGCCTAGCGCCACCCTGAGGTCCAGGAGAACGAGAAAGGCTATTTGAAGGGAAAGGAATTTCAGAGAACACTCCCGGATGGCTTTTTTTTTCATAAGGGGGGAGCCTGAGGGTAGATAGGATTAAACAATAACCCGCAGCCGGATCCGCGGGGGCATCGGGCCCCCTGTAGGGGCCGCTCCACTGACCAGATCCCCGCGAAGAGGGTCACCCCGAAGGAGGGGCCCCCCTAACTGGCGGATAGTGGTGGAAATAGCCGCCTGTTAAACCTTAAGCGGAGGCTGAAAGTTTTTCTCTCTGATGAAAGAAAGGCTGAGTTAGTTCGCCAATTGGCATTGAGAATAGAGAATAGGTGATACTGCTGGGCTTGGAGCACCAAAGAGCCAGCCATTCCAGTGACACTATAGACGCTTTTGGGTGCCTGACCTGTGGGCCATGCTCCACAGCGGCCGATTACTGGCTGGGGAGGCGCCTCGTGCAGACAGCGCGACCCGCGACAGATAGCCAGCGTGAAGAAGCAGGCACATTGGATTGCCGTGTGGAATTGCCTGACCGCGGCTGAACAGGGACTTGCTTTTAAGGCGAGCG
>JAFLJL010013322.1:8974-25991 GCA_018398815.1 Conus ventricosus
GAGAGAGAGAGAGAGAGAGGAGAGAGAGAGAGAGAGAGAGAGAGAGAGAGAGAGAGTTGAATTAACTTACCAACATTGGCTGTGGTTCGCGTGCCTTTTTTGATGGAATCAGCGACTGGTACGGTGTTCGTTTCTCTGCCATTGCAACAGGCTGAGCAGTGTTCACTGCAGTCGCTCTGTTTCCTACAAATGAACCAGCAATACCCACTATAATAACCAAAACGAAGACTGAATCTACGAAAGTACTGAAAAATATAGCAACCAGCTGTACATCAATGCATACAAGAAGGGAGACATGAAAGACTAAAGCTGCGCGGAGCACAACTACACACTGACTAGCGCATCTCGCGAGCACAGGCATGGTTTGTTTACACGCTTGTACGCCGAGTAAACTGTGGCCGTGTTATCAGTTATAGGGTAATTACTTGCACATGTCGATAGGATTTCGCACTCTACATTCCTCCACAACACAAAGTCATAACACATGTCTTATAGTAAACGCATAACAACCGCTGAATTATGGAAAAAGAATGCTTACCTCAACGATGTTTTGGCTGCCAAACTCCATGTTACCACCGACAAACCGGAAGTTCTGTACGCACTAGTGGTGGGGCCCGCCCCTTTCAGTACTTCGTTAGTGACTCAGAGAAGGGGACGCCGGCCACTGCGCATCCCTTTGCGTACGGTCCCTGATCTGACTCTAATCTCTCCAAAGTTAGTTCCTAGCTGCAAGTGGCAATTACACGATAACACTTTGGGAAGTGATCATATTCCTATTATCCTTACTTTTAGAGGATTTGAAGTTAAGCAAAATGATGTAAAGGATAAAATTCCTAAATTTGATTATAAACGAGCTGACTGGGCCAAATTGAATCTATTCTAAGGTCTTACGATGTTAGTTCTTTTGATAAATCAGACATTGAATCTATGTATACTCATTTTACAGAGGCACTTTTAAATGCTGCAGGCAAAGCAATTCCCAAAATTAATGTGTCAAACTCTCGAAACATATTGGTAAAGTATGGTGGACAGATTCATGTAAAAATGCTGTAGACAAAAACAAGAACACCTTTAAATCATATGCTAAAGTTAAAAAAGTGAAAGGCAGTGTTCCTGTCAAATCTGCTAAAAACCAAAGAAACAGGGTTATAGAAGTGCTAAAAGCAACTATTGGTCAACGTTTGTTTTTAATGAAATAAGTGACCATAAAGATAAAAGTAAAATTTGAAAAAGATCCAAGAAATGAAAAATGGGGTTCATCTACCAGAATATCCAGTTATTCTGGTGATGAACAATTTCCTTCAGAATATCAAAAAGCTGAGGCATTTGCTGACACCTTTGTAAAGAATAGCTCTTAACAATAGTCTATCAGACAAATACAGAACTTTAAGGAAAATCAATCACAAAATAACATATACAATGATCCTGAGAAAAATAATGATCACTACTTGAATGCTGAAATTACTTGTCAAGAATAACTGTCTGCTATCTGTTCATTACCAAAGACCAAGAAAACTCTGTTGGTCTGGATGCCATTTTCCAATGAGTTGATAAAACATCTTCCAGAAAACTTTTTGTTATTTTTACAACGGAATTATTAGTAAATGCTGGATTGAAGTAACATCCCATCCATATGGAGAGATTCAATTATAGTCCCTATTCTAAAGCAGGGCAAACCATAACACGATGTAAATAGTTATAGACCTATCTCTCTGACATCTCATGTATGCAAATTAATGGAGCAAATTGTTTTAAATCGATTGTCTTATCATTGCGAAAAATGTGGGATTATCCCTGTAAACCAAGAGGCTTTAGAAAAGGCAGATCAACCATTGATCATTTAGTGAAATTAACAACTCAAATCAAACATCAATTTGCCAAAAACAAAATGTTCTTGCCACATTCTTTGATATAAATAATGCATACGATCAGTTTGGCATGAACATTACTATACAAGTTAAAAACGGTTGGGCTTTCTGGTCATATCTATGATTATGTTAAATCATTTTTGGCCAGCAGAAGTATCCAACAAGAATTGGTCACAATTATTCCTCTAAAAGATTCGTTGAAAAGGGCATCCCTCAAGGCATCTGTAATTGCTCCTATCCTATTTAATATCCTAACCTAACGATTTACCAATATCTATCTCCAAAAAAAGTAACTTTATTCAGTATGCCGATGATATCTGTTTGTGGATGAATGCTACTTTAAAAAGAAAACATCAAAAAGGTCTATAAAATTTTATAAAAAGAGCATATCAATATGATCTAGACAATATTGCCATGTTTATGTCAGAAAATGGTTTAAGCTTATCACCCCAAAAATCTCACATGATGCTATTTGATGCAAGTGGATCTGTTCACAATGCCCCAGAATTCAAAGTTAATAACATCACACTTAAATACCTTCAAATATTAAATTCCTTGGTGTTATATAACGTCTAAGCTCTCTGGAACCTGCATTAGAACATGCTGTAAATCAAGCAAGAAAGTCATTGAACCTTCTAAAAGTCATAAGCAAACAAAGCTGGGGTCAAGACACAAAGACATTAATTCATTTGTCCTCTGCTCTAGTTAGGTCTAAATTGTCGTATGCACAAGAGGTATCTTTAGTGCTCCAAAATATCTAATGAAAAAACTGCAGAGCATAGATTGTAAAGCATATAGAATAGCCCTTGGCGTTCCTTTCATAGTTCCATCATAGATCTTACCATGAAGCAGGTGTATTGCCTCTTGATGATCAGCGAAACTAGCCTGTGCTAAATACATTTTTAAGATGCTCTACCATTCAAAATTCAAACCAAATGGAACTTGAAATAGGTCCGATATTCACTTTCCTAAGCGTGCAAAACGTATCCGATCTAATAAAACTATTCTTACATTTTCTTCTAAACTATTGACAAAATTAAATACTAATCAAAGAAATTAGCTGTGGGTTTTCCAATAAGTCCCATCCCAAACTGGGAGCTTTTTAAGGCTAAGTTTGATTATAACTATACACAGTTGTCCAAATTGATAACATCAATGTACTTGCATAGAAGCTAGATCCCACATGAATGATTTTTTAACCCAATCATCTAAATATTTTCACTGATGGTTCTTATTAGACAATCAGGCAGGCTGTGGTTTTGTCATCCCCACTTTAAAAATTGAGAAATCTTTTTATCTTGGTAAGGACTTATCCATTTTCACAGCTGAATTAATAGCAATTTTAATGGCTATTCAGTATGTCATTGATACACCATGCAATTTTTATGGTGCACTCTTTTGTGTAGACTCTAAATCAGTTCTCCAAGCTTTAGAATCAACAAATCCGAAAATCCGGGCTGAAAATAATCACAGAAATTAAAGTACTTATTCATGTTCTCATATCAAGGGGTATCGCAGTTGATTTTTGTTGGATCCCATCTCATGTTCAATATCTGGAAATGAATGGGCAGATCGTACTGCTCGAGCAGGTGCAAAAAAATCTTTTAAATCCAAGGATATTCCCATTCTTTTGAGTTTACAAGAAGGTTTCTCTCTATACAAAAAGCTTCTTTTGAAAATTTTGAAAAGGTATATAAAGACTACATGCTTCCCAAAGTACATAAGCCTAATTCTTCAATAAAGTGTTGTTTAAACGCTCGATCACATTTTTTTTTTAAAAAGAACTCATTAATAAATTATACATTTACCAAATCGATAAACACCCAAAACACCGCAAAAAAATTGCTTCACTGTTTTACAGACTTAGGTTAAAACGCTTTCAAAACCAAGTTCACAAAAAACATCCAGTGTGTATGCGGGGCTGTTGATAGTTTGTACAACAACACATTTTGTACTTTTGTCCTTATTTTGAATCAGCTCTATCAAAATTCAGAAAAGATGAATCTAAATGCATTTTCCAAGAACCTGTATTTCTTTTGAACTTTGTCAGAACTTAATGATAAGTCCAGTCGGCTCGTTTTTTAATGATTTCTGCGTATTTTAGACTTTTTGTTTTGACATATTGCAGTTGATTTGTTAATGTGCTTTTTCTAAGGATTGTTGTTATGTATATTCCCCTAATATTAACACACACACAGGCGCACACACACACACGCGAACATACACACACACACACACACACACACACACACACACACCACACACACACACACACACACACACACACCACACACCACACGCACGCACGCACACATGCAAGCACGCATGCATACTACACACACATGCACATATACAAGTAAACGCTTACTTCCTGTCTAAAATCACTTTAAAAGTGAAAAGACGTTAAAATCGAAGAACAACAACAACACACACACACACAACACACACACACCACACACACACACACACGCACGCACGCACGCACGCACGCATGCACGCACACACACACACACACACACACACACACACACACACACACACACACAGTGTGGTATTGAACAGCAGATCCTGAATCCAGTCAGTAAAATTTAATACACATTTCCTCTTAACGGAACATTTTGAACTTACTGTGTACAGCTTGATGCATCTGGCTGCAACAAAGTAGTGCAACTTCAGGAATCGTTGCAAAGCGAGACGACTGCAGGCGGAAATCTAAACAAATCTTAAATAAATGTTACGAACCGCCCAGAGAACGTGACAAACGAGTCACAAGACAAAACAACAACGCGTTTTCGACCTCTTAGGTCTTCGTCAGGTATATATAAACGAATAAAAACAACGAAAATTCACTTAGCTTTGATCGCTTCAGATCGCTTAGGGTTAAAACGCAAGGAAGAAGGCGTTCAGGGAATAGTTAACTACTTGTGAATAACCATAAATGTTGACGTTTTGGGCATTTTCCGTACCCTGTCACGAAAAAAAGCACATGGGAAATAGCTCCTTCAGCCTGGACATGATATTAGAGCCCCTGGTGCTGGAGCAGTGTGGGTTTTGTTTGTTTGTTTTGTTTTTTTTAACCTATTTACAAGGTTTTACTTTTTCTGGAATTCTCATATTTGGACATGATATGTGACCTTCCACCGCAAAACCAGTCTTAACTCGATTTTTGAAAGTTCTGAGATATACATATATTTAAAATCTACAGATGTTTCTGATTAATTTAATATAAAATGAACGCTATAAAGGCAAAAAAGAAGAAGTTATGGTCATTTGAAGTGGGTTACTGTGCCAACGGCCATTTTGAGAAAACAGCTTCTAAAGTTTTTTGCTATCATCTCCAGCATATTTTCCTTACAACAGCATCTTACTTTTTACCATACTTTTTTTTTAGATGACACACAGACAAACGAGAGCGTCACACACGCTTTCGAACAGTATATAACACGATGGGGTTCTGTAAGGGTTGCCTTAAGTTTTAGGCGAGTGAAAAGGGTCATTTTGCGTAAAAGAAGTTCATTTGATTCGGGGTTAGGCTTTTAAATATCAATTTTCACAAATTTGTATTGGCTGTTTTGGAGCAAATGGATAGTGCCACATGAAAGTTAGGGGGGTAAGGAACACATTTCTGCAAAAAAGTCAAAATGCCTCAGGTAACCCTCACCACTATTTTAAAGCTGTAGCCGTGAAGTAGGCCACGCGAGTTAGACGGGTTTCGTGTGGGGGTCACATGAAATTTGTTGACATTTCGTATTACGAAACCCCAAAGCGCAAAAAAAAGGGCCCGGGAAAGTAGCTGCTCCAGTCCATACATTATATACTTTCCATGACCGGAACAAAGTTTGTTTTCACTCAATAACTTACTTCCTAACAGAATCGAAACAAATATTGTTATATGCCTGCCTACTGATCCTCTTTTTCTCTCCACGATATAGTAACAACGTCCACTCCTCTCATCTCCTTTTTCTTCCTTTTTTCATTAAAAATAAACTTTCCCCCCTTTTTGGGGTGCAGATCCGAACAAAAAACCCGGCCCTGGGATCCTTCAAATTTGACAGAGTCGCGCTCTCACCCCATGTGCTCTGTTTAATTTTTCGGGCGATCAGTTGACAGAAAAGCACAGAGAATACGTTCACCATAGAAAAAACAGATCTACGCCCATCCTTACAGTGTCAGTATGCTGAATAGAACCACGTCTGTTTACAATGATTGAACACAGCTAGCTTCTTGACGTCATGACTCGTTCTATAGGAAATCTGAACAGCGCAGTCGGCACGTGCAAGATGAGTCGTTGTCACGACGTTGCCTGTTTGAAGCAAAAATGAAGGTTAAGTCGACTTTGGAAGCATTTTGGAAGGGGCCGGAATAGCTCAGTTGGTAGAGCGCCCGGACTCGTGATCCTGGGGTCGCGCGTTTTGAATCTCCCCGGGAGGTCGTTCGGTACAGGGGATTTTCCCTCGGAGTTAACATTAGTAGTAGGGTTAGGGACTTCAATCCCTGAAAGCAGGACAGGGAGGGGCAGGATCACGACAGCGCCTCAGGGGCGAACTGTATGACAGAGGAGGTCGGTGAAAGACATCGCAAGATCGATGGTGAGGTCCCTAGTAATAGATCCACGGGCGATGAGGAAGCATGAACGATGGTTGCATCGTGATGGTGCAATCAGCTATTTAAAAAAATTTAAGAAAAAATTACAGAAGGTTGTATCGACTCGTTTGTTTTTTTTTGGGTTTTGCCGTCTCCCAAGGGCCAAACCCCACATTAAAAAAAAAAAGCAGTCAAATCCCTTGAAAGCCCGAAGTGTACCCCTGAACCCTTACCAAACCCGAGCATGACTGACTCTTTAGACCGGTCATTACTAGTTAAAGAATGAGTTAGGTGGTTAATAGGTGCCTTTGTTGTTTGGTTTGTTTATTTTTTTTTGTTGTTTTACGCCGTCTCCCAAGGGAAAAACACACAAACCATAATGGAAAAAAACAGTCGGCTCCCTTGAAAGACCCGAAGTGTACTGGCTAAACCCTTCCCCCTGATCATCACTGATTTTCGACATTGCTAATAAAACGCCTTAGGGGCGAAGGATCTGACACAGGATGCTCGGTGATGCATCGTGAGATCGATGTGTGCTCGTTAAGAAACACCCTTACGTGATGACAACGCATGCACAGTTTTTTAAATACGTCTGTCTGTCACTAAAAAAAAAAAAATCTGAATTTTTTTTTTAAACCATCCAACTGTATAACGAATCTGGAAGACTATATCAACATATTTACGTGTCAAAAAACAAGAAAATCATGTTGCATCCAGAGCATCATGATAGTAGTGTAAATGACAGTTTTCCCCCGTCTGCTGATCGTTCGAGCTATAAAATGGACTAAAGTTAAAGCAAACCAAAAAGTAATGTTAACTTTAGTCAGTCTTACAGAACGAAGGACCACCCAGGAAACACCACGAGGAGGGGGGATTTTTTCCCAAAAAATAATGGAAAACCACACTCTGAACAGAAAAAAAAAAAACGACTATTAGAACACCATCAAACCACAATCACGTTGAACGCATCATACAGCAGAAAAAAACTGTAAGGGGGGGGTAAAACAAACAAAACCTATACAGGCTAGGAAATTTTGGACAACCGCCCAAAATCCGAAAACCCTTTTTAATTAAAAAAAGGAAAGAAATGCGGGTTTAGCGTACTAAATATGTTTTTTCCGTCCGTTTAACCCAAATTTTTTTTCCATCCCACTCTCTTCGTTTGAAGAACATTTGGTGGGTTTTCCCTTGGGTAAAAGCATTGGTTTTTTTCTAAACCCTTTAAAACCTAATTTGGTTGTTCTTTTCCCAAACAGAAATTTTTTAAAAACGACCCCCCCAAAGAAATCCCCGGATTTCTTTTGAACAACCGCGCCGTTTGCCCAATTTTTGGGCAGGGGCCGCAATGGGCGCACGTTTGGGGTCCCACGGAGCTCGTTTTGAACCAGTTTAAAAAGATGAAGGGCGTTGAAGGGCTTGACCAGAAACCACCGTTTTGCCCCGGAAAACGCTGTCCCCGGGGGGCGTACGATTTGACCCAAACCTTCGCCCCACTGATGCCACATAGCGAATCCGATCCATCCCCAAAAACGAAAACTGATCTTTTTGAAAAATTTGTCCAAACATCGAAAAAAACGAAAACTTTCGAAATTTGGCAATTTTGGGGTAGACGAAATAACCACGGAATGGATGCCCAGTTATCTTTTTTTTTGGGTCATTCCCCCTTCTACAACACCGCCACCTACCGGCAGGTTTTTGAAAACCCCCCTTTATTTGGGCCCAGTTTGGGGTGATCCCGTGCAAAAAGAAGTCGCGTTTTTTGGCGAGTTAGTCAGCGTTTTTCCAAGGCACTGTTTGCCAGCATTAAGGTTCACCCAAAAAATCTGCGAGAAACCTTTTCACCCGTCTGCGGCTCAGACACCCGTTCACCAAATCCTGAAACACAGGTTGGGGGGTTGTCACACTGCACTCTTCATACCCCCCTTTAGACAGCATTTACTCCCTACGCACACCAAACTTTCCAATCACCCAAAAAGGGGCACTACCCCAATGTTTTTTTCCCCCCCTCCTTTAGGGAAAACACTTAAAAATCACAACAACAACTTGAAACAATTTTACACCTGTATCTCTCCCGCCTGAGAGACAAAAAATCTGCACACATGATCTCTCCCACACCAAGAAAAAATAAAATTTTCACACATGTTTCCTCCCACACCGAGAAAAAAATAATTTTCCACACTGATCTCTCCCACACCGAGAGATAAAAAATCAGTTCCCTTCTATAAAGCTATGGCCTTAATTCCGTTACCCAAACCCCGGCCAGGAGAATACATAACCCCCCTAACACTGAGGACCGCCGCCTCAATAAAAGCTTCCCGTTTTTCCAAATTCCCGTCCTCTGGACAATACATTCCCCCCTCGAATTCCCTGCCGGGGGGTACAGCTCGATTTCTCTTCCGCGACTTCTTCTGTCCTTTTGAAATGACAGCTTCAACTCCCTCCCGGGGATTTGGTACGGCTGGGGCAAACCCCGGGTGTTTCCCCACACCAGGCCATCTTAAAACCACCTCACGGGTGAAAGATGGGGGGGAAAGGGGGCCCGAAGGGTAAGGGTAGGGCAAAACACAATAAGGTTTCTGTAAGTAACCGCTTCTCAATTTAAACAAAAGAATTCTTTCTCTCTTCTTAAAATTTTTTCCCCCCTTAGTTTTTCCCCAACATCTATCGCCCACCTGGTAAAACGGGTCACAACGGGGACCACCGCCTGACAGTTCGAGTCCCTACCCCATCGCGGGGTTAAAACGACCTTCCCCCCCTTCTCCAGTTGCAACTCAGGTTTTCAAAACCAGACCACCCCTTTCCCTTTACCAGCCCTTGTTAAACTCCACCAGGGTCACTTCACCCAATGACCACAGTTTCTTGAATGAGTCATACCCCCACAATTTTTGGGGGGACGCCCGCAACACTAGCAAGCCATGAATATTTTTCCTTTATTTTGGGGAAACGGGGAAATGATTCTTCACAACTACATTGATGGAGCGTCACATGCCTGATGTGAGGCTACTCACATGACACCCCCCATCCGGATAAAAAATTTTTTTTCCCCCCCAAAAATTTTTTAAAGGAAACAACTTCATTTAAACACACTTCATCATGAATCTCAAAATGTTAACCACACCATGATTCCCCAAAATTTAAAAACAACGATAAACAACACCATGTTTCCACCATAAATACAGTTTCAAACTTTCAATTTTTCTAAAAAAAACTTTCATAATGATCCCCCAAAATCCACAAGAATTTTTCACAATTACTGGATAAAACAATTAGGGATAAAACAATTCAAAGCCCCAAATTTGTGTTCATACATTAAGAGTGAAGCACTTTTTTCCCCTTGATTTTGTCCCCACACATATTTTTTAAAAAACCCTCATAAAATGAAATTTTTCCCAAAGGGTTAAATGTTTCTAAATAGACAGTAAACAAAAAAAACATATTTTAAAAAAAAATTTTCTTTTCCCCCCACATAAATGTTATAGTCCATTGAAAATCCATGCTTTCCTTTAAAAGGAGGGGGGAAAAAAAGTCGGCTAAAAAAATTTCTTCCGCATTAAAAAAAGACTTGCAAAGTTTTTAAAATTTTTAGAGAAAAAGAACAAAAAAATGAAGAGAAGAAAAATGGGGGAAAATATTTAAATAGAAAAACCCTTCCCTAGCTGCCTGGGGAACCATCGGATCCCTTCTAAGGCAGATCTATTTGATGCCTGCTCCGGGCCTTCGTCCCTGGATCGGACCATCGGGGAGCACGGCGTTTGTGTCTGCGCTCCGGGCAAATAGAGACACACCAAGCTAATTTTTGGTGTTCTCAACCACCAAGGTTCAAAAAAGAATCCAACAGCCCCCCAAAGCAGCCATGAAGGATAGTAAAAGGAAAAAACAAATGTGGGGGGAAAAAAAATTTCTAAAAAAACTTTCCAACTTGCTTTCCATTTTTGAAATGACAAAGAAAACTTTGGTTTGTCTCTTGCACAATAAAAACATGTATAAACATTTCTAAAAGTTTTTGCCATCACACAACTATGTTTCATCTACAAGAAAAATTAACTAAATAGTACTTTTTTTTTTTTTCCCCATTTTTCCAAAGAATAAATTATTACACAACAAAAGTGTTGTTTTGCTGTAAAAAAAAAGCATTTAAAAAAGGCAAATTATCATAAATCCCACTTGATTAAATCGCAGTACAACAATGCACCTCAAAAGTGATCACCCAAAAACTTAAAAAGACAAAAACAGGAATAGTCTTTTCCCTTGGACAGTTACATTTGTCCATAAAAATTTCACGCACGTGACAACAAATCTCCCTTTAAACCCAGCATTACTTTGTTTTTCCTCCAACCACCTCTTTTTTTTGCAAATGGGAGGGGGTATGGGCTGGTTCGCACGGGTATTTCAGAAGTTAACTGAATACTAGGGGTTTTTCAATACCATTCTGCCCCGGGGGTATCTGCAACACACCCTAAAATCTTTAAAATTTTTTGAGTTTTTCTGTTTATTTGTAACAAATCATTCGACAAATCACACCCATGGGTTTCACCTTTGATAACGAATAGGAAGGGTACAAAAACATCTGCACTGTAGATTTAACCCCCTCCCAAAAAATTTTCCGTTTTCATAACCTTTGATCTGTCCCGAAATTATTTTGGGTAAAATTTATCCTTAAAGCTGCTGTTTGTTTGGGGGGGGGGGGGGGGGGGGTTGCGTTCAACAATTTCTTCACTGTCACAAAATACCTTCTCAGGCCATTTTGATCTTAAAATTTATGCAGAAAGTTTTCGACCACCTGAAAAGGCCTTTTTCCAAAACACAAGCTTGTTTTTTCATCATGATAATAAAAGGGACCTTACCCCAACACTGAAGGAAGGGCCCTTTTTGTTTTTCTGTCTGCAAAGACCTTAAAACAACGTTTTCCTATCACTACTGTTGAGCAAGCTCCATCACCCTTTCAAACTTTATGCATTCAAAACGATTGTAAACATTTTACGTCAGGAAAGTCCGTCTTTCCGCCCTTTGTGTCATCAACAGATCCAAAGGCCCCTTTGGGGAGTGCCAAAAAGAAGCTCAAATGGGAGAAATCCCAGCTTTTCGTTGGGCTTTTCCCCCTTTATGCAAAAAGCAAACCCGGGGAAAAAACGACCATTCCCGGGGGCTCCTCCTTGCAACCTTTCTCAACATGGATTTTTAACTTTCCCTTGAAACGTTCAACCAGCCATTCGTTTGGGGGGATGAAGGGCGGGTTGAAATGAAGGATTGACAAAAATCGTAAATTTCCTCATGAGATCAGAAAAAAATTGCTTTTCCAAAACCGGAGAATTTCGCTGGAAGACCCCTCGGAAAAAAAATTGCAAGAAAAGGTTTCAGCACAGATACTGATCTTTTCTTCAGTAATCGCTCTGGATCTTGTTCTGTTCCCCCAAAAATCAAGATAAAGGAACCCCGAAGAAACAGGGGTAGCGGCCAACAAGACAATACACCCCAAAATGGAACGGAAATGAGAGGCATTTTGTGCAAAGGTGCACAGGGGACGCGCCCTTTCTAAAGGGGTCTTTTGGCAGATGCCCACATGAGCGCATATTTCTAATTTCCTTGTGAAAACCCGGGCCAATAAAAAGAATCAAAATCCTTTTAAATGTTCTTTTGATTCCGCAGTGCCAGCGAACAATCATCATGACCGTGTGCGTACTTTTTTCTCAAGGGGTTTTGGGAACCACAACTTTCTTGCCCCGCCAGGTACACCCGAAAGAAATGAAGTCCAGTATTACTTGGTTTGTCCGTTTGTCGTCAGTGACATCTGTTTAGCACAAAAGTATGTCTCAGCGTCTCTTTTTTTTCCCCCTGCTTTTCTTTTAAATCATGGGGGGAATCGGGAGTTCATCCATTTTTGAGACTTTTAGGGGCTTGTAACCTTTCCCGCCTAGCGTTTGCAAACCACAAGACAAGGAACAACGATCCCCGCACCACCATTACGTACGACACCTGGAAAATTCCCAAAAATCAAGTCGCAACGGTTTTAAACATAACACAGGGGTAAAAAAACCGGATTTAAAAGGTGTATCGACGAAATTCCCCCAGCGGAAAACTTTCAATCTTGCCCCAAAACGACCTACATTTTTGGACAGTTTTGAATCGGGGCTTGACACGAAAGATTTCCGTACACCAGCATATGCACCCAGTGCTCGCAAAACCGAAGCCTGCAAACCATTTTCTCCGTTTTTTTAACACCGTCCACAAAAGATTGACTGGTGCCAAAACAAGCTTCCCTTTACAATCATGGGGACTAATGCGGGGTTTTTAATCACCCGGTCGAAAGGGCAATTCTTTTTCAATGGAACTTTCCATCAAATAGAAACATCCATTGTCCATCGGGAGCTGACGATTTTGTAACTTTTGTTCGGGCCACGAATGGGCCCCAAAAAGGGCACGGGGTCGCTGCCCCGACCTCGGAACGTTTTGCTGAGGAGTAACGGGCTTTTCCGGGGGTGAGTACGGATTGACGAAAATCCTGAACCGCGGAAAATCCCTGTCCGTTCCTAGGGAAAGGTATACCTTGAGGACTCAAAAACCCCACGATTTTCCCTTTCCTGAACTTCCCTGTCCGAGGGAATAAGACGCTGAACTCAAAAAAAATGGAAAATTCTCCTTTCCAGCCACGCCCTTATCGGGGACGATACAATACGAACGCCCCGACACATTTCCTCCACTTTTTTAAAAATTTCCTTTCTTTAAGGAAATGGCCAGATCTTTGCTACGCTCTGGAAAAAATTGCTCTTAAGAAGGGATCTCGCAGGATTGAAAAGTTTTGTTCGTTTTTTGACAAAACGCCCCGACCAAAATGACTCATACGGGTCAAAAACGATGGAAACGATTTTCCTTTTTTAGGGGCACAGAACGGAAACGTTCGTGAAACGACAGCAAACAGAAATTTCTTAGAGTTCCTCTTTTCAACGATCCCAAGTTAAATTTTGTTTCGCTGCAAGTGAGTGGTACGTGTCAAAGCGCAACCCCCAAACAACGACCAATATACAAAGTCCACTTTTTCCTTGGGGCCCAACCACAAAAACGTTGCGGACTTTCAAATCGGAAAAAAAAACTACAATTCACCGTTTTTTTTCCCCGAAAGGTGGGAACTTTGGGAAAAAACCGCTTTTGGTTGAGGCATGGGTGCGGAACCGCTGGTGGAGGTTCCTCGATGCCTGTATTCTTCTAATTAGCCTCTTAAACAACTGCCCCAACTTTAAATTTTACGCTTTAGCTTCACTTCCCCGTAAACTTTTTTCCCCCATTTCAGCTTTTTCCCCCTGTAATCTTTTTTCCCTTCAAATTTAGCTTTCCCCCCTGTAACTTTTTCCAATTTCAGCTTTTCCCCCGTATTTATTTTCTTTTGTCCCTCTGTAGTTTTTCTCTTCAGCTTCCCCTTTTTTTATTTTCTTCACTTCACTTCCCTCTGTAGTCTTTTTCTTCCCTCTCTCTAGCCTGTTGCCCTACTGTGCATTGTTGCACATAATTATAAGTTTTCTCCCTCAAAACCCAAGCTTCCGCTTGTTTAACAATTATCAAAATCATCCATAATGAAACTCAACAAATAAAACCAAAAAACTCTAAGTTTAATAAAAATAAGGGGAAAATATGATATTATGTTTCACAAAACCGAATTAAAGTTATACAAAACAAACAATTTCCGGTGTAAACAAAAAACCCCTTACTAAAAAGGGTATAAAAATCCAAAGGGAAAGTATTTTTTTCCAAAAATAAATTGCAAATTTTTCAATTTTGGGAAATTTTCAAAACAAAATGAAGTTTAATACAAAACTGTTTTCCCAAAAAAAAAATAAACACAATAAATTTTCTGAAAATAAATTCTTTATAAATTTTTTTTCTCAAATGTTCGTTGCAGCTTCTTTTTTACTTATTTCAAAAGAATTTTTAAAAACAAAGTACCGCTTATACAAAAAATGAATTAAAAATTTTCAAAACAAATGGAATCCCAAACAATTAAAAAGAGGGGAAGAAACACAAACTACGGGAAAACCAAACCCAAAAGATAAAAATTTGAAAAAAACTAATAGGACTTATTGGGAAAAAAGGTTTTTGAGATTTTTAAAAAGGGGGTTGAAAAGGGAAAAGAAAGGAAACACAGGGCCGAAAAGTAAGGGAAATCAAGAAAAGCAAAAGAACCCACAACAGCACCCTATTTCACTGTCTCCCTGAAACGGGGACGGGGAAAAACAAATCACTGCACAATATCACCACCACAGTAATAAAACCCCAAAAACAAACAATCAATCAATAAATGCACATTCAACCCAAACTCAAAGAAAATCTCGCCCACACCCAAAAAAAAAATGTCAAAAGATAAGAGTTTATTTGGGGGAAACGGGGAACAAAACCCCCCACCTACACTATTAGCGGACGGAGGGGAAGTTGATCCCAAAACCTGAGGGGGAAGGGGGAAAAACAAACGAAACAAAGGGAAAAAGAAGAAAAAAAAATTTTCAAAGGGAAAGACATTGACTCCCCAACCCATTCCCCCTCAAACGCAGGAAAAGTTGGGGGTATCATCCTGGGAAAAGGGGACAAAAAATTTTAAACCTCTAGGGGAAAGGGCGCATTCCTCAACCCCTGCCCCCTTGCGCCAGGTTCGAGCAAAAAGGAGGTTGAGGCATGGCCCCGAGGTGGGGAAGGGGCAAAAAAGAAATCCTACCAAAAAAAAAAAAAAAAAATTAACGGAGCAGACAAACCAAAGAAAGTCAACCCCCCAAAAACAAGAAAAAAAAAAAAAAACAACAAATGCAAATATTTTACACAAAAATAATTAAACTTTCTTCTTTTTTTTTTTTTTCCTCAAACCCTTTTAGGGGACAAAATAGAAATTCCGAGGTTTCAAATAGAAAACCTTTCCTTTTTTTTTTTCCCAAACCCTTTAGGTACAAATAGAAATCCTTTTTTTTCTTCCCCCAAAAACCCGAGGGTACAAATAGAAAAACTTTCTTTTTTTTTTTTTTTTCCCGGGGAAACAAACGGCAGCTACCCGGGGAAACTGGAGTCGGGTCACCACTGTCACACTGTCACTCTTGCATACCCCATTTTGACAGCATTTTTCCCAACGCACACCAATCTTTCCAAACCCCCAAAAGGGCACACCAAGTTTTTCTCTCCCCCTCCCTTAGGGAAAAAACCTTTACTAATCACAACAACAACTTTTAAAAAATTTTACACCCGTTCTCTCCCGCACTGAGAACAAATAAAACTGCCACAGATCCTCCCACACCAAGAGACAAATCAATCCACACATGTATCTCCCCACACCGAAGATAAAAAAATCTTTTTCACACATGTATCTCTCCCCAAAAACCCAGAGATAAAATAATCTAGTTCCCTTCCCCATAAAAACTAGGCCTTCACATTTCCCTTTTTTTCCCAAATTTCCGGACCAGGAGAATACATAACCCCGTAATCACTGAGGACCTGCCGCCCAAGAAAAAAATTCCCCGCTTTCTCAAATTTCCCCGTCTCTCTGAACAATACTTTTCCCCCCCCCGAATTCTCCTGCCTGGAGGGACGAGTCTCGACTTCTCTTCCCCGCTTCTTTTGCTCTTGAGAAGTGACGACTTCAAAATCCCTCCCTGGGGTTGGGACGGCTGGGGGTGAACTACGGTGGTTTCCCCCCCCATGGCCACTTTAACCACCTCCGGGGGGAAAAATGAAGGGGGAAGGGGGAAGGGGAAAGGGTGAAGGGCGAAAAACAATAAGGGTTTGTGAAGTAACCTCCTCATTTTTAAAATTGTTTCTTCTCTCTTCTTTAATTTTCCCCCTGTAGCTTCCCCAACATCTATCGCTCACCGGGAAAAACTGGGCAGCCAACGAGGGGCCACCTCCTGAAAGGTTCGAGTCCTAGGCCATCTGCTGGTTTAAAAAAGACTCTTTCCCCCCTTTCCAGAGGCTACCATGTTCAAAAAAAATGACCACACCTTACCTTACCACCCTTTTTAAACTCTCACTCAGTGGGCACTTTCACCCCCAAAGACCACATTCGTTTCTTGAATGAGTCATACCACAAAATTTTTTTGGGGACGCCCCACACTACAAACCCAAGAATATTCTTCCTTTAGTTGTGGCACGGGGAAATGATCATATCCAACTCATGTGATGGACGCACTGCTTTTATGGAGCACGTCACTACAGGTGTACCAAAGACTAATTAGTTGGGCAAAAACAAGACCCTGTTCCAAATCCACTTAGTAGTTGTAGGGTGTTTTGTATCGATTTTGACACTCACTTGAGGCATGATTAGCAGTAACAGTTGACTCAACAAATCAATAATGGTGGGGGTTTGGGTGTGTCAAGGGACGCAATCGCCTTGAAATATACGGTTTTGGGTTTGGGGGCTTTACCCATAGCAAGGTCTTTCCGGGAAACGACTAAGGGGAACAACCGCTCCGACTTTTCTTTCCTTTTCCGAAGGTTTTAACAAACCTTTTTTAAAGGGGCCCCCCTTTTATGCGTTTTGAAAAAAAACATTTTTTTTTTCCTTTGGGTTTCCCCCCTTCTGGGGCCCCCCCAAAAAAACC
>JAFLJL010013323.1:0-10574 GCA_018398815.1 Conus ventricosus
CACAGTCTGGTTGCCAACACGATTTTGTGTTGGTGCCTCCACTTCTACTCGTTCGTCGTCCGCTCTTCTGTTCGGTGCTGGCGTTCAAACTGGTAAGGTTTGACTCGTACGTACCGATTTGTGTCGTGTCTCGCCATGTTCTACTTTAGCCAATTCAACGTCACAGGTTTTCCGGTAAACTTCGGCATGTTGTCGGCAATTTCCGTCAACGCAGATAAAGTGAATGTTCAACGAGGAATTGCACTCTGTCGGTGGCCGGATTGGCAAGCGTGTCTGTCAATAGTGATTTACCCGACATAACGTACAGTATCCTAAAAATCACTATATAGGGGGTGAGTTACACTTTAACCCTCTTGCATTTGTTTCGCCCGTATCCGGCCGCTCTGGTTATCTCCCGTGGTGTTCGTTACGGCCGCAACCGGCCGCGCGTACCACGTTACTTTCCCTCACACACTGCGAGCTCGTTTTAAGTCAAGGCTGGCTAAAATAAATGGGCATCCCTGACAGGGTCCAATGAAATCTTAGCAGTAGTATGGGGTGTGGGAAAGGATTCATTCACAAAGAAAAGGGTCGTGAACTGACCGCATTCCGTTGATGCAGACGGCATCGCCTTGTTTCTGAAAATGGCGTCTGCTAGCGCTTCTACTGACGGCGATTTTTTGGATTATACGAAAGGAGTTGGATGATATATTACAAGAAGTAGAAAGATATGAAAGAGAGGAGTTAAATGAAAGTGATGCAGATGTTTGAGAGGAAGAAGAGGGAGAAGAAGGCGAAGAAAGTGATGAAGATGACGATGCGCCTTTGTTTGCGTTTGTGACCACGTGGCGACCGGGACTTCTGCACCTGTGGTTCAGCCTTTTGAGGAGGAGACTGGGCCAGATCATGATTCGCCAGACACAGATACACCTCTGGGTTATTTTTTCTCTTCCTGCTGCAGTTGTTTTTTACTACAGCTGCTGACCAGACGAACCTGTACGCCAGGCAGCAGATGGCAAAGTGGGGACAACCTGACCTACTTTGGCAGGATACGACACCTGCGAAGATGCGCGCATACGTAACAGTGCTCGTCATAATGGTGATCAAACGTCAGCCAAGACTCTGGTGCTACTGGTCGACTTATCTTCGGTTTAGCGAGCCACGGATCAGTGGGGTGATGTCGAAAACACGGTTTCTGCCATGCAGCAAACATTGTAGAAACCATGGATCAAGAGTAGTGTTTACCATATTGGTGACATGTGACAGTGGTGACACCCTCCTGCCGTGTGTGACCAGACACCACGTTAGAGTGTAAAGAATGGATTTTACTTCTTTCTGTGACTGTGTATATTCCGGTGTTAAAAGTCGTTAAGTAGTGACAAACACACCTTTTAGGACGAAAAAAAACCCCGTAAAGTTACCTGGCCCTATGTTTGAGTATGTGACAATCATGTGACACTTAGTGAACCCCCAAACTGGATTTACTGAACCAGGACTGCTGTTTACAAGTTGAGGTAGGACACCCTTTGATGATTTATACTAACAAAGGCATGCCGACAATGTTATTGTCTGTCTGGTGTATTATAGTAACATTGTCAACGTTTGATGTCCCATTGTTTTGTGACAAACAGGGTGACAATGACACCCACATGCATCCCAAACATGTGACATCTCTGCATTATGAAATATGGATGTATTCGATTTTGCATACTAAATTTGACAACACTGGCAGTGGAAAACTTTGTCCACTACAGCCTTTCAAGGCAGTAGGTGATTTTAGGTTAAATTCCTCAAAACAATACGAATAACTAGGAGCAGTTCAGGCTGGAAAATGCGAATGCAAGAGGTTAACTGGTCATTTGTTTTTCCTTTGGCGCGTTACCACTGTTGAGTTTTGGATAAGACTGCTGATAAAAGGATAGGTGTGGATGATCATTCACTGGTCATTTGTTTCTTTGTGCGTTACCCCGCTGATGATTTGGATTAAGACCTGCCTGATAAAAGTGATAGGAAGTGATGATCATTAACTGTCAGTTTGTTTCTTTGTGTGTAACCCTGTTGATGTTGGATAAACTGCGCCTGATAAAAGGATAGGATTGATGACATTAACTGGTCAGTTTGTTGATGTAGTGATTGTAATCTAATTATGACACTGATAATTAAGTAATATTTCTGTTTGTACAGAAGATGACAAACCCCTGTCTTCCCACTTGTCCAAGCTCAGAGTCAGCTCAGAACCAGTGGTTGGTGGGTCTTCAGTACAACAGGGACATCATCAGGGTCAGCACAGAAACCAGTGGTTTGTGTGTGTACAGTACAACTGGGACCATCATCAGGTCAGCTCAGAAACCAGTGTTTTTGTGTGTTTTCGTATAAACAACTGGACTCATCAGGGTCGGCGCAAACCAGTGGTTTGTGTTGTGCAGTACAACTGTGACATCAGTAGGCAAGGTCAAGGTGAAACCAAGAAAGAAGAAACAGTTCATGTTTGTGATGTTTGCAGTAGATCTTTTTTCACGGGCTGTTAATCTGAAAGACACACAAGATGATCCACAACAGGTCAAAAACCATTTTCAAGTATGTGTGCAGTAAGCCTTGTTACGAACGGGTTGGCAACCTGAAGACACACAAGATGATCCCATACTGATCAGAAAATATTATCTTGTAGATGTGTGCAGTAAAGAGTTTTTACATGCCCAAGTGACTCTGAAGAGAAACAAGATGATCCAAACTGGCTGAGAAATTATTTTTCATGTGAAAGTGTTCAGTAAGAGTATACACGGGCAAGTGATCTGAAGGACACACAAGCTGATCCATACTGGTGAGAAATTATTTCATGTGTTGTGTCAGTAAGAGTTTACAATGGGAAGTGACCTGAAGAGACACCAGATGATCCATGACTGGTGAGAAATTTTTTCATGTGATGTGTCATAAGAGTTTTTCACAGGCAGTTGCCCTTAAGACACACAAGATGATCCATACTGGTGAGAAATTATTTTCATGTGAGTGCAGTAAGAGTTTTACATGGGCAAGTCTCGATGACACACAAGATGATCCATACTGGTGAGAAATTATTTTCATGTTGATGTGTGCAGTAATAGTTTTTACACGGCAAGTCATCTGAATACACACAAGGATGAGCCATACTGGGTTAGAAATTATTTCCTGAGGCGTGTGCAGTAAGAGTATTACATGGCAATTATCTAAACACACAAGATGATCATACTGGTGAGAAATTATTTTCATGTAATGTGCAGAAAGAGTTTTACATGGGCAGGTAATACTAAGAAACACAAGATGATCCATACTGGTGAAAAATTTATTTTCATGTGATGTGTGCAGTAAGAGATTTAACACCGGCAGTAAGTTAACCTGAAGAAACACAAGAAGATCCAAACTGGTGAGAACTCATTATCATGTGGATGTGTGTAGCATGACAATTTACATGGGCAGAAATTCAGAATGCACACAAGATGATCCACACATGTCTGAAACCGTTGGCATGAGCTGTGTGCAGTAAGACCTTTACACAGAGAACAACCAGAAGAAAATACAAGATGATCTGGGAAATTATTTT
This sequence comes from Conus ventricosus, assembly GCA_018398815.1. Lineage (NCBI taxonomy): Eukaryota > Metazoa > Mollusca > Gastropoda > Neogastropoda > Conidae > Conus > Conus ventricosus. The sequence goes on from JAFLJL010013323.1 coordinate 3,557, forward strand.
TATATGTGATGTGTACAGTAAGAATTTTAGAAAGGCAAGTCACCAGACGAAACAAAAATGAACCATACTGTGAGAAACCATTTGCATGTGATGTGTGGCATTAAGACTTTTAGACTGGCAGATAGTCTAAAGAGAATTCAAATAAGTTCAAGCTGGTCAAAAATCATTTGCAAGCGCTGTGTGCAGCAGAGTTATATTGCTTGTAGGTAGCCTAAAGAGACGCAAAATCCACACTGAACCGAAATCAATGTGCACGTGTTGTGGTCAATAAGACTGCACAAACAAGTTGCTTGTAGAAACCTAATGTGATGCATTCAGTTGTGTGCTGAAAGACTAGTGACCTGGCAAATTACGAAGATATGCAAGATAGTGCAGGTGAAAAATTGATTTTGCTGTGTATCTGTTTGGCATTAATTACTCCAACAGATTGTTCCAAGAGGTTGGACCTTTGAATGCCACACTCCCAGTATTTTTCCATTGTTACTGTTTCAAAAATTACTTTACTGTTTGAAAAGATTTCTGCTTCTTTCTGATCATATAAATCAAAATACATTTACCTGAACTTTAATACATTAATATATTTTCCCATACTCAAATTACTTTCAGTTAATAATCATAAAACAATCATGACAGGGTTCTGCAAAAAGCCTAGCAACAAAAGTGTCTGAACTGCCAAGTGTTAAAGCCTTTTAACATGTCATTTAGCATGAAAGATAACCAGAGTGATGGACACCGGGTTAAGATTCCCTTTTCATGTGATGTGTGCAGTAAGACATTTTAGTATATTGCCTGGTGGAGACACGATGATCCATCAGCACAGTAAGACTTAAAGGGAGACAGGTTACTTGAAAAAGACACAAGATTATCCACAGTGTCCAGAAATCATGTATCTGTTGTGTGCATCCGAAACAATTGACAGGCAGGTAACTGGGAGAAATACAAGATGATCCTTACTGGTCAAAAGTCAAGTGCGTCTGTTGGGTGCAGAAAAGAACATGCCTTAAGCATTTTTTCCCCCATATCCAGAATAACTTGAAAAATAAAAGACAACAGTGATCATACTGATCTTAAACAATTCTGTGTACACTAGGACTTGAGTAAAGCCGATAACATGGCACACACACACGCACACACACAACCACACACACACACACACAGCACACACCACACACACACACACACACACCACACTCGCACACACTCAGAACCAGTACACGCTTTGTCTAAATTGTTTTTATACAATGTGTGCAGTAGGAGTTAAAATGTTCTGCTCAAAAGATGAATGTCATGTAAGTGCTAGTTCTAACATTGACTTGAAATCAGGAAAGAATATACAGTGATCTTTACTGTTTCTTGAATGAAAGACTTTTTGCATAGGCTAGTTTACTTTAGTTGATAATACACATGATCCCATAATGTAAGGCAAAAAAAAAGCAATAGTCTGTGAGTGCACATGAAAGTAAGCCTGCACGAAGAAAACATTAATACACTTGTTTATTGTTTACTAGGCGATTGGTCTTTTTGGGTTTTTTTCAGCTGGTGGTGTTTGCCTCTGTGTGTGAGTGCGAGTGTATACGCACATGTTAGACAACTGTTTTCGCATATTCCTCAGGAAGTTAGGCTTTAAAAACTTTGCAGTAAAATGCACATACTAATGATAATGGTATGGTTGAAATATCTGCTGATGTACTGGTCTGACTCATACTGAAAAGGAAAATGTGTGGTGTGTGTGTTACACACACACATTAACAAAGGCTAAAATAGTAGAATCCAGTGACCAACATTTTTGTCATAGCCTTTTACATATTTAGGATGTAAAAATTGAACAGATTGCACTTCTAGGCATGTAACTGTAATCTTCACAACATCTTTTTGGTTGGCTGTGACCCAGAGATAATGAAATCATGATGTCTTTTGACGTATTGAGAATTTTCTGTTTGAATTTTTGTATTTTTTTCAAGAACCTTAAGCTATATATAACTGATTTGTATATACGTCTAAGGTTAAAGAAATAAATCGGTTCATCATTTGAACCATACTCTTTTTATGATATGGCCGTGAAAAACCCATCCTTAAAAATGCGAGAATTGAATACAGTGGCAATTGTGTAAGAGTCTTAGGCAACCACACTGGCGATTAGGAAAGAAACACTTCAGGACATTTTTTCGTGTGTGTGTCTCATCTTTGAGCCACTTTGGTCCGTAGCATTTCCCATGATCTCATTCCTCTCCCCACCACAGAAAGCCTGGGTCGTCCTGTTGCCCCCGCCCCCCCCCCCCCCCCCCCAGCATTGGCATTCCGCAAGGGAGTAGACATGGAGAGGAAACCACTGTGTAGACATGGAGAGGAAACACTGTCTAGCCATGGAGAGGAAACCACTGGGTAGACAGGAGTAAGGAAACCACTGTTAGACATGAGAGGAAACCACTGTAGACATGAGAAGGAAATCACTGTGCAGACATGAGAGGAAACCACTGTGTAGACATGGAGAGAAATCACTGTGTCGACATGGAGAGGAAATCACAGTTGAGTTGTCATGAGAGCACCTGCTATGTGGTTTGGGAAACTTGAAGAACAACTCACGAAGTTACCATTCATGAAATGGATGAAACCTGACTCATTCAAGTCCTCCCGGTTTGAACCTATCGTGGACTCAACCTGTTTGCAGGATCCTATCGTGAGGAGAAAAATCCCACACAATATAAATGGCTTCTGAAGGGAATCGAACTCCCCACAACCACCCAGCCAGGAAGCCTGTATTTAACCCATAGAGTTTGGCAAGCTGGGTTGGAGAGCAAGTCTTGTACTATCTGCATCACTGAAGAGGAATCCATTCAGTAAGAACACTATATTAACTGTAAAGCCTCTAAAGAGGAGAATATAATACAGTAAGAACACATAGTACTGTAAAGCCTCTGAAGAGGAATAAATACAGTAATAAGACATAGTACAGTAAAGCCTCTGAAGAGGAATAAATACAGTAGAAGACATAGTACTGTAAAGCCTCTGAAGAGGAATAAATAACAGTGAGAAACATAGTACTGTAAATGCCTCTGAAGAGGATAAATACAGTAAGAAACATAGTACTGTAAAGCCTCTGAAGAGGAATAAACACAGTAAGAAAGACATAGTACTGTAAAGCCTCTGAAGAGAATAAAATACAGTAGAACACAAAGTACTGTAAAGCCTCTGAAAGAGGGAATAAATACCGTAAGAACACATAGTACAGTAAAGCCTCATAAACTATCAGTAGTGGGTGAACGGTCAGAATTGATATGCAGTAAAGACTGAACTGAAACATTAAACAATTAAGATACTTTCTCTTTGAACCTGAACTTCAGTTTTTTATTATTTTTTAAGGTTCATAGAGCAATTGCACAGATTTGAGGGAAACGCTAAGAGAGAGAGAGAGAGAGAGTGTTTGTAATGGTGGTGTTGAACGCAACATTAGACAACCAGTGGCCTTTTTGCAATAATCAACCTTAAATGTCAGTAAATGAGAGATCATGGGTTTTCAACACCAGTCAAACTCGCGCTGGTTATATTACCCCAACTATGATTTTTGAGTCCTTCCACCTGCTGACCTTCCCCAGGCAATGTTCGCTTTTTCCACTTCCTTAAGGTCTCCTGTTCTGAACCATACCATCATCTTCTCTTGTATGGAAACTGTTCATATGGTGCTTGCAGTGCCATGCTTGTGAGTGGATTGTGACATAGTGGCATGATGGATTGTTGACATGACTGTGGACCGCCCACCCTTTTGAGAGGCACCTTTGTCACCAGTGTGTCATCGTGAGCATCATGACTACAATGGTGTGCAGCCCAGCTTCCTGATACACACTTCAACACAGTGTGTGGGTTCACGTCATAGTTGGGGGGGAATATTCCATCCTCCTGTCATAAGTAGAGTCATGTGTTGTGGCATAGTATGGCGAGTTTCATAGCAGTATGGACTGTCAATCCCGGAGTGATACAACTCTGCAGTGTACATGATGCGGGAGTTCATAGCAAATGGACTGTCAGTTCCCCGGAGTGATACAACTCAGCAGTTACATGAATTGGGAGTTCACTGGAAAGTGAGATGCTGACCCCTGGTTGCCATCCTTCCCCTCCCTTCGTAACCTCCGCCCCCACCACCTCACACACCTCCTTCATTTTGGCAGAGTTATGGTTATTGACAATTTTCAACGTCGTTGCTTTCAGTTTCAGGCTCCATCTTTCCCATCCTATTCCCCTTAACTGCCGTCCCCATGTCTGCTCTCCTTCTGCCGACCCCCTGTCCTTCTTCTTCCTGCCGTCCCCCATGTCTTCTTCCTGCTTGTCCCCCATGGCTCCATCCCGCCATCCCCCCCCTGTCTTCTTCCTGCTGTCCCCCATGTCTTCTTCCTGCCGTCCCATGTCTTCTTCTTCCTGCTGTCCCCCATGTCTTCTCCTGCCATCCCCATGTCTTCTTCCTGCTGATCCCCCTGTCTGCTTCTTCCTGCCGTCCCCATTCTTCTTCTACCTGCCGTCCCCATGTCTTCTTCCAGCCGTCCCCACATCTCCTTCCTGCGTCCCCCTGTCCTTCTCTTCCTGCCGTCCCCCCTGTCTTCTTCTGCCTGCCGTCCCCATGTCTTCTTTTGCCTGCCATCCCCCCTTGGGGTTTTCTTCTTCTTCCTGCCGTCCCCCTGTCTTCTTTTTCCGGCCATCCCCCTGTCATCCTCTTCCTGCTGTGCCCCATGTCTTTCTTCTTCCTGCCGTCCCCCTCTTCTCTTCCTGCCGTCCCCCTGTCTTCTTCTACCTGCCTTCCCCATGACGGCTTCTTCCTGTCGTCCCCCTATCTTCTTCTTCCTGCCGTCCCCTTGTCCTTCTTCTTCCAGCCGTCCCCGGCTTCTTTCTTCCTGCCGTCCCCCTGTCTGCTTCTTCCTGCCGTCCCCATGTCTGCTTCTTCCGTCGTCCCCCTTGTCTCTTCTGCCGTCCCCATGTCTTCTCTTCCTGCCGTCCACCCTGTCTTCTTCTTCCTGCCGACCCCCTGTCTGCTTCTACCTGCTGTCCCCATGTCTTCTTCCTGCCGTCCCCATGTCCTGCTTCTTCCAGCCGTCCCCTGTCTTCTTCCTGCCGTTCCCGCTGTCTCTTCTTTCCTGCCGTCCCCCCTGTTCTTTCTTCTTCCTGGCCCGTCCCCCTGTCTTCTTATTCTCCCTGCCGTCCCCGCTGTCTTCTCTTCCTGCCGTCCCCCATGTCATCTCTTCCCTGCCGTCCCCATGTCCTTCTTCCTGCCGTCCCCATGTCTGCTTCTTCCTGCCGTCCGCATGTCGGCTTCCCTTCTCTTCCCCCTCCTCTGTGTGTTTAAATACCCACCCTCCACCCATTGCCCCTGCGCCACTCCCTCATCCTTAATTGCCTTTTCTGAATTTGTTTTTTATTTGTGTGTGTGTGTGAATTTGAATACTATAATTCAAATTGAGTTAAACGAAGTATAAATATGTGCTTTGAGTTCTGATTGTGAATATAAACCATGAATGTATGTTCTTAAGCCATGAATATGTTTACTGTGAATAGTCGGTTATATCAAAAGGAATGGCATTAAAATTTCTATATATAAATATGGATTGCATTGTGTTATTTGATTTGTAAAGATTGCATCAGTTCTAGTGACCAGTCTAACTAAAGACAGATAAAGGAGGGATACCATGTCAGTGTTGATTCTAGAGCGCGCCCTTGCAGGATTCCCGCAATATTTTTCTGAAGGCGCAAAAAATCGCGAAAGACGCGGCCCAAAGCCGCAAAAAAAAAGAGAACGAACGCGTTTTTGCACAACCAGCGCGGCTTCGCCGCTGCCGTGTGTATATCTCCTGAGCATTTCCTTTAGCCGAACGCGCGTTCTACCAATTTTTTTCATTGGCCGAGAAGCAGCAGTTGAGCCAATCAGCGGTACTGGCATGTTCAACAGTCCTCATGTCGGCTTCAACGATGAAGCGCGCGAAGCCAAACACTCTGTTTTCTTTCGCCTTCACGAAGAAAAAAAAAAACGCACTGATATATCTAAAGATCATCAGCTGGAAGCGTATAATGAGTCTACAGCCACCGTTACGGCTACTCAGTCAAGCGATAGCGTGTCTCAGCCGAATCGACGCCGGAGGCGAAACGGTTGAAAGTGCCAGTGAACCCGAAGATCAGCAAGATAATGAAGATGGTGAAAACGAAGCCGACTGCCGACTGTGAGCGTGGTTTCAGTGCCAAAATGCCATCAAGACAGCCAGGGAGAAAAAAGGCCGAAAGAAGACAGCCTCAATGTGCTGATGACCATCAAATGTGAAGGTCCTCCCATCAATGATCATGGACTTCACAGCTGCTGCAGCAGAGTGGAAGCAACAGAAGGATAGGAGGATCACAAGAAATGAATGGAGTTCTGTGGGCTGTACATATGTATTTAAAGCTTTTCGTGTGTATGGTGAAGGTGTACACAGTGGACTTTTCACAGTTAAAGGGTTTTTCTTAAGGTGATACTGATGGTATATAATCTTGACAATAGTGATGGTCACTTCATATAAAGAGACTGAATTAGCCTAATTGTGGGGTAGGCTTAGAGTGGATTCTATGATGAGGTGACAACAGACTTGCTCACCTGCTGTATGACTGCCAAAGAAGGGAGCTCAGCTGAGTACATGCACCACCAGAAAAAGACAAGTCTTCTAAGGTGTGTCAGAATGTGTGTGTACTCTGTGTGTGTGTGTGTGCGTTTCTGTAATAAAATGTAACTCGTTTCTTGTTTCTTTTTGTTTGTTTTAGTTTACTTTGGCCATAATGTAATCATTGTGATTAAGCTTTAAAATCTGAATTTTACACGCGATTTTGAGGGCCTCCCGTTTTCACCCTATGGGCCCCCTTTTTTTATGGAGGGGGCCTTGGGCCCCCTTTTTGAATCTAGAATCAAACTGCCTGTTCTTTGTGAATGCGTTGTAAGGCTACTGCCTTTGTTGTTGATCAGTGTTTTCTGTTGTGTACTGAGGTTGTAGGCACATGAAAGATGTCTGTTCAT
>JAFLJL010013324.1:0-18050 GCA_018398815.1 Conus ventricosus
GCCTTTCCAAGGGTTTACCAACTTTTTTTGGGGGAAGGTTTTCCGAAACCCGAGGGAAGGCAAGGTCCCCGGGGAACCCCAAAGGCGTATGGGGGGGGGTTTTCCCCCCAAGGGGGCCCCCCCTTTGCCCAAAACCCCTTTTGGCAGCTTTCCCAAAAATCCCACATTTTGACATGGTCGGGTTTCCGTCGGGAGGCCTTTAAAATTTTTTCAAAAATTTTTAAAAAGGGAAAAATAAAACCCCCCCCCCCCCCCCCCAGGGGCCCCAAAAACAACGAAAGGGCCCCCCCCGGGCCCTTTTCCCCCCCCCCCTTTGGTTTGGGGGGGGGCACCCCAATGCCAAAGGGGGGGGACCCCCCCCAAAAACCCCCCTTTTTTAAAAATTTACTTTAGCCCCCCCCCCCCAAACCCCCCCCCCCAAAATTTTTAAAAAAAACCCCCCGGGAAAATTTTTTCCCCAAAACCCTTTTCCCCTTTGCTTTAAAAACCCCAAAAAAAGGGGGGACAACTAAACCCCGGCCCCCCCCCAAAAAAAAACCCCCCAAAAAAAACCAAATAAACCAACCTGGCCCAAAAACCCCCCGAAAAAACCCCCCAAAAAAAAAAAAAAACCCCGGGGAAAATTTTACCCCCCTTTTAAAAAAAAATTGGGCCACAACCCCCTTCTTAAAAAACCCCCAAACCCAAAAACAAATTTTTTTAAAATTCTTTTAAAAACCCCCCAAAAAAAAAAAACCTCCAAAAAACCCCCCCCCCCCAATCAAACCTTTCCCCCGGAAAAACCCCCCAAACCCCCAAAACCCCCCCAAAAAAAAGGGGGGGGAAAAATTCCCCCCCAAAAAATTTTTCCCCAAGAAACCCCCCTTTAAATTTCCCCAAAAAAACCCCCCTTTTCCCCCCTTTTTGGCCCCTTCCATTTTGGGGCCCCCCCCCCCCCAAAACCCCAAAAAAAAACCCCTTAAATTTCCCCCCAAAAAAAAATCGTCCCCCCCCCCGTTTTCAAAAAAATTTTTTCCCCCGTGCCCCCCTTTCCGGGGGGGACCAAACCCCAAATCCGCCCCCCCCTGGGCGGCCCCTTTTAAAAAAGAAAACCCCCAAAAAAAACCCCCACCCAAAAAATTTTTTCCCCACTCCCCTTTTATGGGGCCCCCCAATTTCCCCCCCAAAAGGGGTTTTATTGGGGGCCCCCCCCCCGGGGTTTTTTTTTTCCCCCTTTCTTAAAATTACCCTTGTTTTTGGGGACCTTTTTTGCACCCCCTTTTTCCCCCCTTTTAATTTTACCCCAAAAATATTTCCCCCCAATTATTTGTTTTTTTGGCCACTGGTAGCACGGCCCCCTGGGTCTTGGAGGTTTGAGCCCCGGTGTCACCGGACCACGGAGGTTGTGGTGTGAACGTCGGTCGTAATTTCTCGGCCACCTTCTCGGCGATCTTTCCAGGTCGCTGTCACAGAGTCCCCCACTGTGGTCCGGCATTGTTGCGGCAATGCTTGGCATGAACTCTGGACTGTCCTGGGACCTAGAGACGGGCTCCTCGCCCACCTCTTCCACTCTCCGTACCGGTTGGAGCAGCTGGTGAGGTCTGGAGTGGCCTCCCCTGGAAAACCAAAGCTGTTCCGCAGCTCCAGAGCCAGCAATTGTGGAAGTGACCGGGGGAGGAAAACACATGGTAGACCCGCCGTCGCTTGTCCTGCTGCCCCATCTCATCCTTGACGCCACCCCCGCCAGAGCGGGTCCACAATGTCCACAAGAAGGTGGATGGCGCCTCTTAGGCTGCAAGCTGTCATGGTGTTTTAAATTTAGAAGTAGGCGTCCACCGTCTTCACTCCCCCGTAGCTGCCCCGAAGAGAGGAGTGTTCAGGTGTCGGCAGCATCACTGCAGTCTTTGCCGGTTGGCTAGGCGAGTCCGGAGGCTGCCCAACATCTCGCCCGTATTCTGGATCGTGCCACTCTTTTAGATGCTGCTGTCATTGCTGCTCCCATCTACAAAAGAACTTCCCTGGTATGAGGACAAACCCTGAGAAGGTCTTGCTCCTCACGGTGCTTGGGCCGTGCGTTTTGATGACGGGTGCGTTGCTGCAGCAGGTTGAAGGGTGACTAGGGAGAGGAGCCTCTGCAGTCGGCCAGCTGTTTCTGGAGACCAGCGACCGTGCTTGCTGGCTTTCTTCCACCTCCATTTCCTTCACCGCTTGGGCACCCTCACTCAGCTACTGGCGGTTGTACTTCTGTACTCATGGTACGACTTCTGCTGGTCTGTTCTTTTGGCTTTACAACTTGGGATCTTCATTAAAAAAATTATTTATCTATTATTATTATTCTTATTTTGTATTTTACTTTTTAGCTTCTTAGTCCTTATTGGGCGCAGAAATGAGACAGACAGACAGACATGACACTGATCCCCAACTTAAAGAGTAGGGCAACGATGAGAGACAGAGACAGAGAGAGAGAGAGAGAGAGAGCGAGAACAAAAGGATATAAGAACAGGGACGTCACTCTGCTTTGTCTACAGGGAGGGGCCGAGGAAGGCTCTCTTGCTTACGCAGACAAAACAAATGGCTTACAATTGCTCTTACTATTTATTTGTCTCGCTGAACAATTATCAATTCGACAATCAACATGGTTTATTTAACCAGGACACATTGATTTTGAGCAACGATTATCAATAAACCACCCTTAAGGTTAACATCAAACATAAGGTAAATCATCAAAAAAGTTCAGCCAAGCATAACATATCCCATCCTAAGGTTCCGCGGTAATTGAGAGGGGTAGCAGGGTATGGGGTATGGGTATTTGCGGGGCTAGACAGGGGACAAATTAGGGTGCAGGGTTTTTGAGGAGTAATTGGGGCAAGGTTGGAGGGAGGGCAAGGGTATGGTGGGAAATTAAAAGTGTGGCTGAAGAAACGATGAAGTCCGAAGATAGTCGGCCCCTAGATAAGAGACACTTTGCCAACTTGGGTTTCCTCTAGGAGCCAACGTGTTTCCTCCTGCCTTCAGCCGGTCAAAAAGTGGAAGGTTACTTCATGTAAGGGACAGGAAATGGGGGATGTCAGGACAACAGGAGCAGGTTGGGGAACTTGGTATTCTTTCCCTAAATTAATAATTCCACCCCACAAAAATAATTACTCTAGTAACTTCCCAACAGATTTTTTTATATACAACGAATAAAAATAGTAAGTAGAACCAAATCAAACTACTTTATCTGCAATTCCACAACCTTCTTTTTACCACCGGAAGGGGAACACCTCTCCAAAGGAACAACAAGAGACTCAAACTACGGTTATTCCCTTGAAACTGTGCTTGTGTAGCCCAGGCCTGTATGCTGTTACACATACATGGCAATTTAGGGACATAAGAGAATGCACAATATAACTAGCGGACAGAGAGTGTGTGAGGAGAGGGAGGGATGGAAAGCCATCAAAGAGAGCGGAGGTGGGGACTGGAGAAACAGAATAAGAGACGGATGTTCTCTGACACCAGGAGAGAATGAAGAGACAGAAGAAACTGGAAGAAGTGAAGAAGCCAGAAGAAGAAGAAGAAGAAGAAGAAGAAGATGATGATGAAAAGAAGACTAAGGAGAAGAGGTGGAGGAGGAGGAGGGAGGGGGGGGAAAGAAGCATATAAAAAAATTGGACATGACAAACTACAATGAGAAGGCTGGGTAAAACATCAGTCATGAATGGACGGGGGAAAAAGAGAGAAGGAGGAGAGAGAGAGAGGAGAGGAGAGAGAGAGAGAGAGGAGGGGGGGTTCTTAATTCCAACCAACCAAACAATTTATCGATTTTTTCAAAATGGATGTGACTGACGGGGAAGAATGAAGCAAACTTTTGAAAGAGAGTGTGTTCGTTACGCCAATGACATTGACAAAACAAAGCACATGGGACAAGACATGATGCCTTTCAAACCTCTTGGGTCTTCTTCGGGGCAAAAAAAATCACATTTACATTTAGGACAGTACAAACAAAGAACGGAAAAATGGACTCATTGTTGTTGTCCATGTACGTGGGGGAGAATAGCCGGGGGGAGAATAGCCGGAAGAAGACCCAAGCGGTTGCAATGCATTGTGTCTTGTCATGTGCTTTGTTTCACTGTCAATTGGCGCGTAACTAACACCCTTCTTCTTTCCAAATTTATTTATTGCGGACCTTGGTCTTGGTTGTGTCAATGTCTGCTGAAGGCATGTCTTCCAATTCTGGTTCGAATGTGGTTGATTCTTCGATAGTGATGTAGGTTGAATTGTTTAATAATGATGAATGAAGAACAGCAGACAAAGGGTTTGACCAAGTATTTTGTAAATAAATGCGAGAACAGACAAAAGTGGTCATGGAGTGGTAGGCGTTGGGAAAGGTTGGATGTTTGTGTGTGGAGTATGGGTAAAAGAATAAAGATGGTGGATCCTACTCTGGCCAGGATCACTAGAGGCGGAGCCCAGCAAGTTATACGTCATTCCCTTTTCTTTACATAGCGAGATGCAGGATGGGAAGACAGTGCCTGAATGTAGCATTTACTGCTTTCCGTAGGCGTTCCAATGAGGTCAGCAGGTCTTTAGTTCAATGCACTACTCACAAATGGTGTTAAAAATTAATGGTAATTGTTTAACATTTTGAGAGCAGTATGTACACAATGATTAAATCATCGTTAGATATATTAGATGTGGTGCAGTGAATCTTAGTATATAGATGTGGTGACTCTTACACTGGTTATTTTGAATGTTTGCAAGTTCTGAAGCAGGGTCTTGTATCCTTAGTCTCACCTTATTTCTATTGTATTAACAGACTCGCACATGAAATGTTTTTTTTGGGGATGGCACGCACAACATTCATATCCTGGTGCTCGTGGACATTTTCATACTGATGTGTGCTGATATATATAAATGTGGAAATGCCTCGGGACAAATCAACAATAACAACAAAATGTAGGCAAATGCCTCGACAAATCAATAATTAACAACTAAATGTCGTAAAGGCCTCGACAAATCAATAATAAAACTGATTATACAAAATGCCTCGACAAATCAACAATACAAACTAAATGTAGCAAATGCCTTGCCAAAACCAATACAACTAAATGTAACAAAGCCTCGACAAATCAACATTAACACTGGATTATAGGAAAATGCTCAACAAATCAACCATCAAACTAAATGTAGCAAATTCCGCGACAAAATCAACAATAACACCTATTAAACAATATGCAACAATGAACACATCAGCTCCGAAACACAACAGTACCGGACAAGAAAACATCACAACACCACACCCCCCCCCCCCCCCAACAGTTCAAGACAATAATAACAACAAAACAACAACAAACAAAACAGGCAGACAAAAACCACTAACATTCAGTAGAATAACGAAATAACAAAAACAAAAAACCCACCCACCCACATTACAATCAACCAAAAGCTTCAAGAGCTAATGAAGTGTTTTCCCTACACTCAGAGAAGATGTTTTATACCTAACACTTCTGCACTCGCACACACACTCTACCTTACGGGTCGTCCAGACTTGGGCTTGGGGGTTACGTCAGGTCATTCAAGCCCTTCATGGCATGAACAATCAAGTTATGGTCTTCCGCTCCCACACAGAGTCTGCGACGCACTCTGTCCAAGCCGAAGCTGGCAGCTTTCCTCAGCGGGGTCAAGGCAGCTGGTACACTGTCCTCTTTCTGTCAGTGTCCACCTCCGGGCCCAGCAGTGGTACTGTCAGAAACCGCTCCTAGCCATTGTGTCCATCTACGCGTGTACTGTCGCAGTGCAAGGGCCAAAACTGTCTCTGGTAACTGGAGGCCAAGCACTCGGTTGTCACTAGTGTAAGTATGTCACTGTGGTTACGAAGTAGCTCCCTAGCTAACTACAAGTAGTACGTCCGCTCTCTTAAGGCCGAGTGTCGAGCTCCCTAGCTAACTACAAGTTAGCTAGTCCGCTCTCTCCTCACGGCCAGAGTGTCGCTAATTATAACAGCAAGTTAGCAGAACCGCACTCTTCAAGCTCCCTGTCGTACCTGCCGAAGGTTCGGTCCTGCTTGTTTACCCCGAGTGTCAGTGAACCACTTCTCACGCAGGTGCACTCGCTGAGCTCGCCACGTGCGCAGAAGAAGAAACCGGATCACTACACTCCCTCCGACTTTCTGATGAACGCTTTTTGTCCAGGGGTTGTTGCAGTGAGGAAGGGAGCTCTTCACGTCGCTTTGCCCATGTCTGTTTAGTGTCGATTTTGGCAGGTCCTTGAGGGAGTGCTTCCTGTTCGCAGCCGAGAGAAGATGCGGAAAGCACTGTTGTGCAACAGGCCCATGGACAACTGATCCATGCCAATCTGCGACCTATCCGGTTAAGGCTATTTCAGACACTTCGGGAAGGGTCAGCAGATGCCAAGGTATCACTGTTTGGGCCGGCTCCCAGGCCTCGGTGGCTGGATAGTTGTTCCCCCCAGTTTTTTCCCTGTGGGTCCATCCGCGCCACCAGAACAGACATGACCTTTCAATGACAACCAGGATGGCTGCCAGCTCAGCAGGCACATCTGGAAGCTACCCTGAACCAGCCCCCCTGATATACTGGCAAAAAGTGGCCATCGCTTCCTCTGCCCATCCAGGATGCGGTGTGTCCACCCAGGGGGACAGAAGTCATGCATTCCAGGGGAACCGATAGCATATCACTTCCAGCTAACCCGGGTGATGACATGACAAACCAATCCATGGCCTGGCCACCATGCCCTGCACACCCTCAGCATTCCATACCATCACAGTTCTCTCTCAGGCACCCTAACCAGCAAGCAGAAGGCTCAGGGGATTCATGTCCACTGGTTGCTGGGTACTTCTCCGCCAGCAGCTCTGCCTCGCAGGGCTCATTCTAGCCGTCGACACAAAACAGTGCCCTTCCAGTGACAGAGCAGCCGGCACAAGACTTCAGCTGAAGTCGTTTCTGGAACTGGCTCTCCCACATGCTGGTAAACCTTCATGCCCTTCTGAAGTTGGTTGAAGGACTGTATTGCCCAAGCTGGGGCCGGGCCGGCCGCGATGAAGCCCACCAGCCTTTCCCAGTTTCCACATGGCCCATTCGCCCTGCCAGGGCCTGTCTAAGTGCCTGTGTCCGACCCTGCAAAAACAACCTTTGATGAAGATGGGCAACTTTCATAAAATATGCCGGCAGATGGTGGATGAAGGCATGACGCCTATAGGTTATTGATAGCCGCCCCCCACCCAGGATCAAACACTTCTTGCCCTTTGGGGTTTCCTGGCATGTGGAACCGGCCCTCTTTGCCCTTCCTGGATCTGTGGCCGATGTAACAGACATGTGCTTGAGGGAGAAGTTCTGCATCCTGGATCTCCGTAGTAGGGTTGAGAGTCCGTGCATCTATTCCCTGTTGTGGCCCTTTGTCGGCAGGGATTCCCTGTCCCTTTCACTAGATCTATAAGGGCCTGTCTCGGGTTTCCTCCTGATGCTGGCTAGATGCCACTATTCCTACTGTCCTGAGTAACCCTGGCTGACACGTTTCCAGGTGGTCTCCTGAGCAACTTGATTTGCCAGCTGTACTTCAATCCTTACTCTGGCATCCTTGACTATTCTCCCTCATGGTCACTTTCACCTTGAACGGCCTGACCCTAGCAATTCGACTAACCTCGACGATGGTTCCTTCGAATTCTTGATGGAGTGCTTACTGCAGAGGCTGGTTCGGTCCTTTCGCGGGAAGACTAGGCATATGTGGGGATTAATGCCAGTAGCTCCACGGCTTGGACCGTACGAAGGCTGCCAACCTTGGAAACCCTGCGATGGGAGATGGTCCTTTACTCCATTGCCAGAGGTGACAGGGCAACTGGACCTTGACTGAGAGAGCTGGGGTCCTTTCCTGCCTTCCATCCCCTTTGCCAGACTGGTTCTGCAGCCATTCTGGTTAATGCCTCGCAGTCTGTTACGGTGCCCAACCTTGTTTGCAGTAGAAGACTGGATACCGGCATCTGGATTTCAGGAGGTTGCTTTGTCCTTTCTTTAGCTAGACGCTAGCCGATGAGGGGTCAGTTTTTCCACCATCAGCTTAAAGCTGTCCAATCCTGCTTGCGAAAAACCGAACTCGACTGTGGCTCCTCCTGAACTTTCCTTGGTGCTAATCCATGCCAGCGGAGACGTGCTGGTTACCACTTGACTTATGGACGGCTTCTTCCATGGTTTTGGGGCTCTCCAGATAGGCATATTTCCCTGCCTCCTTGTCCTGACTGGCAGTGCAAAATTTGCTGATCGCCTCGCCCTTTAATAACTTTCTGGAGGTCTTGAAGGCTGACACAGCAAGCACTGTGACCGATCTTGCCAGTACTCATGGACTCCCCTGGTTCGGGCTGGCTTGCGGCAACTGAGCTTGGCCATTTCAGTCAGCTCTCTGCTCCAAGACAAGAAGGCTGTTCCAACTTCATCGTCATATTGGTGATATGTGCACTGACCTGCACATCTTCTTGGTGGCTATGGTGAAGAAATCTTGGGGCTTGCCTTCCAAACACCATCCCAGGTAACCGAACTTTCTTCTCCGACCACGTTGAGGGCTGTTCTATAGCTGTCCGAAACCTGTACTTGAAATGCCAGCAGTTTGTGTTCCGTCCAACCTGTAGATTTGGGGCAATTTCGGGGGTTCCCTCTTGGTCCAGAATGGGGATGCATAACAGGACTGTTTTCCCTGCTGCTGTCTGAGGGGTCAGAATACAATTCCGACCTCCCTCTCAGTGCAGTCGTGGTGGTCATGGCCCCCCTGCTGCATTCCGAAATCAATTCAGTTCAAAGCAGGTCGTCATGGGTTTTGCCACAGGAAGACGAATATGCTCATGGATAACCTTCCAATTTTGTCCCTCCTTTCCCTGAGCACACAAGCTCCATGCTCAATCAGAGGCTGCATGTGTTACTCAGCCTATGGTTCTACTGTATAACTCTTTCCCCTTTTACTAATGGCAGCAACTGGAAAGTCTAGTGTGGAGTACAATTAGTCCCTGTTCTGTGTACAACACAACCAACACCAACGCGATTAACAACTTCTGGTTTGTTGTTTTATCTTACAGCTAGGGTTGTACTAATGAAAGTGCTAAGCATATCCACTCCTGACAACCAGTGAAGAGTTTTCCCTACACTCATGAGCAAGAGAGTTCGTTTATATAACTAGCACTTTCTGCACTCGCAACACACTCTACCTTACCTGGTCAGTCCAGACACTGGCTTGGGGGTTTACGTCAGGATTCATTTCCAAGCCACCTTCCTGGCATGAAACTTCCAAGTAAGTCTGTCACACACAGTCGCGACGCACTCTGCCCAAGCCGAGGCTTGCAGCTTTCCTCCGAGGGTCAAGCAGCTGGGCACTGTCTTTCTGTCAGTTGTCCACCTCCGGGCCTGCAGTGGTACTGTCCGAACCGTCCTAGCGTTGTGTCCGTCTGGCTGTACTGTGCAGTGCTAGGGCAAAAACCTGGTCTCCTGGTAACTGGAGGCCCCACAGCATGGTCTGTCACCAGTGTTTAAGTACTGTCACTGTGTACGAAGTAGCTCCCTAGTAAACTTACAAGCAGAGCATACTACATTGGTAATGTAGTATGCTCTGCTACAAGTTAGCTAGGTCCGCTCTCCTTAAGGCCGAGTGTCGAGCTCCATAGCCTAACTACAAGTTAGCTCGTCCGCTCTTCTCAAGGCCCGAGTGTCGTCATTACTAATACAGCAAGTTAGCAGAACCGCACTCTTCAAGCTCCCCTGTCGTACTGCCGGAGTTGTTGCTTGTTTACCGAGTGTGAGTGTCCACTTCTCCGGGGAGGTTGCACTTCGCTGAGCTCGCCTACGTGCACACAAAACCGTGCATCACTACAGTGTGTACTCACCGAATAAGTATGTACTCAGGAAGAGCGCAGGAAGGAAAAATAAGTCCTAGGAAGGTGATGGCTTGGGGACACTGACATAGACAGTTGTTTGGAGCTGCTGAACGTGATTCGCCGTAATCTACCATTTCCAGGTGAGGTATAGACAGTAGGGCGAGAAGGAGCGATAGAGAGTTAGAAAGGTAAACAAGGGAAAAGAATTTATCATTATTCAGATTGGAATAGCTTACTAACGCGGACTGCATTGTGTTGTTCCAGCCCTTCCTGGTGCTGTGGCAGTCGCCGAAGTATTTTGGCTCCAGTGCTGTGGCAGCACCTAATTGGTCTCCAGGTTGGAGAACTAGTGGTAAGAGGGCCAACGGGCTGCGGCAGTCGTGAGAGAATTTTGAACACGTTTGTCGTGTTGACCCACTATGATTTTTGATTGTCCCCTGGGTTCGAAACTCCGGACATTGTTGTTCCTGTATTTTAAGCATCTTTGATTTCTTCTTTGGAAAGTGTATAAACTGTTTCTCCATTGCGGAGGAAAGAAACCGGTAAAATGATGGTACTTGTAAATTAATAGTTAATGAGATGAAATTTGAGTCCCAGCTCGTGATCTGTGGAAGGTTTGTCCCTCCATGGAGAGATGGCACGGAGATAATTCTAGGGAAATCAAACCTGGTGCTATATGCTTGAACAGTTCTCATTTAGTAAATTATTCCCCGGCGAGGAGGTGGGAGAGAAGAGTTATTGTAGTGAGTCTTCGGGTATTTTGGAGAGATTGCGTGTGCACCAGAGTGAATGCTGAGCTGAGTGTGTGCATGCATTGTGCTGCGCCGTGTGACAATTACGTATGTTGCCAATTCCAATTTTCTCCTTCAATTGTTTTTTTCTCCTCCTCTCCCTAACCTTCTCCCCCACCACCACTACCCCTTCTCCCTTTTTTTGTTTGACAACTAAACGTGCTTCACCCCTACCCCCATCACCACCCACCTTCACCCCTCTCCTACTCTAACCACCTTCTCTCTTTCGTATTTAGCCATGCCTTTATTCATTGAAGAACACTTTACTCCATTGTTTTAATAATGGCTATCCGGATATGCAGTTGTGGATGGTGAATGTATTCACACACAAAACAATATGCACACAACAAATGCACGCACTCAAGCATGCAGGCCATAATGCACCACCACACAACAACTTATATATATTCTATTGATATATATATATATATTATATATATTTACATAACATATATATGTATTATATATGAAATGTTCACTTTGGTCTCTACGGGTAGGCTCCTTCACATTCCTCAGTACCTGTCTGCTCCGTCCTCTCCCCCCCCCCCCCCCCCCCCTCCCCCCCAAGCGTTCCTTTCTTTTGTAAACTCTCCCCCTTATTTTCTTCTTTCTCCCTCTCTCGTCATTTCTCCTTCTCTCTCTGTGATGTGTGTGTGTGTGTGTGTGTGTGTGTGTGTGTGTTGTGTGTGTGTGTGTGTGTGTGTGAGCGTGTGAGTGTGCTGTGTGTTGTCGGCTGGTGGTCCATGAGAGTGCATGTTTCGCCTTGCATATCAACAGATATCAGCATGGCTCCATTTTACCTGAACAGCGAATTTCCGTAAAATGATGTCATTTCTCATGATGTCACACACACACACATGACATGCATGCATGCACACACACACACACCACACAACACACACCACACACCACAACACTACACACACATTAAGCTGTTTTTACCAATCCCGTCTGCATTGCTGTCAGGTTTCTTTGCGGGTTTGTTTGGGTTTTTTGTTGTTGTTTTGTGCTCCGCCATTCTGTGTGTGTGTGTGTAGTGTGTGTGCTGTGTGTGTGTGTGTGTGCACGCGCACGAAAATAATGAGAAAGATAAAGGGCAGACAGAACTACGACTGACTTCAGAATAGGCATTTGCACAGTAATACTAGTCTTGTGTGGATGCTGCTTCCCTTAAATCTTAATGATTTAAAATCTTCCATGATTTAAAACCAATGGCCATTTTGATGGGCAAGTTGTTTTCTGTAGGCGATGATGGGTATACTTTACCTACTGTAGTGGCCAGGTCAGAAAACAAAACAATAATGCTCAATCCTGTATTAGGCTTCCATGTGTGCTTGGCCTGAAATTGAATGTCGCGAGTTGGTGAGAGCATGTGAAATGAGATGACGTTGACAATGGCTTTTGTATCTATCACCTGAACCTCTTGGGAGTCACCTGATGGCATCCTTAACAATGGACCAGGTCACTGAACAACATTTCATACAGGGAGTGCGTCATTGGTAGGGCTGTTTTTTGGTCCCCTGCCACAGAGGGCAGCCACCACTCCATCTTCAAGAGGACAGATGATTATGAAGTCTTCACACATCTAATTCCCTTTCCACAGAAGAACAATGCTATGCTGTCAGAACAAGCACATTCTGTGCTTCATTCCATTGTCATGGACTCTGGCAGCTCAGTACTGTGTGACTCCGCATCCAGTAAATGTGTGACTCCATTCCATGTTTTCATGACTTGTAAGCATCAGTACATGTGTGACTCCAGGCATCAGTACCGGTGTGACTCCATTCTGTGGCTCATTCCCATATCATGACTTGTCCAGCCATCAGGTACATGTGTGGACTCCAGCCATCAGAACATGTGTGACTCCCATTCTGTGCGCATTTCCATTCATGGACTCTGTCCAGCATCTGTAATGTGTGGGGACCCCCTTCCCCAGCATCAGTACATGTGTGACTCCAGCATCTAGTACATGTGGGACTCCATTTCCCTGTCAGGACTTGTCCAGCATCAAGTACATGTGTGATCCAGCATCAGTACATGTGTGACTCCATTCATTTCATGACTCAGTCCAGCATCAGTACATGTGTGACTCCAGCATCAGTTACATTTACTACATGTGTGACTCCAGCATCAGTACATGTGTGACTCGCATCAGTACAAGTGTGACTCTAGCATCAGTACATGTGTCTCCTTCTGTGCTCCATTCCATTTCATGACTCTGACCAGCTTCAGTCTGTGTGACTCCTATTTTACACCACATCTATATTTGGTTGCATTTCTACAGAGAATTTATTGTTTATCGCATCACAATTTCATGTTGAACAATGCCCCTCCACAGCCTGACACCCCGCACCAAAAGAAAAACAAAGTTTTCTGTTTGTTCAGATAGACAAAATTCTTGTGCCAAATCAACATCCCAAAACTGGCCTATCACAACAGAGAAATCATCATGATCTACTCTCTATTAACGAATCATCTGTGATTGCATTGACTGCATGTACATGTGTGTAGTGACTGAGATGTGAAAGGTTGTACATTGTGATGACTGAGTGGACATTGACAGTGAGAGACAGAAGAAGACAGACAGACAGACAGCCAGGGACAGACGAGAGAAAGGGGAAAGTGAAATGAGTACAATGCGTGATGATTGAGAGAAACAATGAACAAAAATTTTTAGTGTGGATAGATCAACATTCTTCACAGTTCCTGCACAACAAAACAAACAAAAAGTAACACAAATTTTCATTTGGTTTTAATGACAGGAATGATAACTTAAAACCACAAAAAACACATTCAACTCCTACTAATTAAAAGGAGACCACACTTATTGCCAGTCAACAAGATTCCTGTATTGCCCAGTCATCTGAAAAAAAAAAATTGCAGCCTGGAATCAATTTCATAAACATTCATTCATGTTTGTGTACACTACACACACATTGTGGTTCGTGCACACACACATTGCTCAAAGTCTTCCAGAATACATTTGCCCCTAACAAACAAAGGCCTTGTGAACAGACTCTCTCTTTCTCCCCAAATTACTCTTTTCCTACTGTGTCCAATCTTTCTTGCATCTTTGTAGAATGCTGTGTTTATTCAAACAGCAAAACATTGATGGCCCTGGATTAAAGGCAAAGCATGACAAGGCAGAATTTGGGTCAAAGCAGGGGATATTGAGGAAGGGGAGTGGGGCAGTTGTTCATCATCCAAGTGTTTGAATATACCAGAGAGAAGAGGGAGAGGGGAGGGGGGGTGGACCACAGCACAGCTCCTGTTCCCACCCGTTACTATTGTGCAACCACTCCTTTTTGCTCTTTCCCGAGAGAAAGCGGGAAGAGGGGAGGGGGAGTGACACACAGCACAGCCTCCTGTTCCCACAGACAGTTCACACCTTACTATTGTGCAAACCCTCTTTTGCTCTTTCCAAGCATAACATTTTTTTGTCCAACAGATGTTTTTGTTTTCTCGCTGCGACCACTCAAAGAAACCAAAAAAATGGGCATTTTCCACTGCGAGCAGTAGAGTGATCTGACCTACAAAGAGCAGCCTGCACGAGCACACACACTCCACCACACACACACACACACCACACACAGCCGGCGCACACCTGCACATGCGCACGCACCCACACACACTATGAGGGACCCTTAATCAGGACCCTCATCCAGTTCTCCTACTCATAACAATGGCACAGTGACAGGAGACAACAGAGACGATGAGGAGACCGAACTTCACACTGACACCCTGAATTCTGTGAGACAATTTTTCATGTGCCAGTACAACCTCAGGAGACAACATGAAAAGCATCTGATCCAACAACATAAAGTGCAGGTAGGCCTTACACCGCATTCTCACAAAGAAACACATGGTATCCCTCCTATTAATTGTCTTTGTTAGACTGGACACAAGAAACTGGTTGCATCTTTACAAATCAAACATCAAACACAATGCAAACCAATATTTATAATAGGAAAATTTTCATGCCATTCCTTTTGATTATAGCCGACTATACAGAAACATATTCATGGCTTAAGAACATACAGTCATGGTTTATATTCAAATCAGAACTCAAAAGCACATTATTTATACTAGTATACTCAATTGAATTATAGTAATCCAATTCACCCACACACCACACACACAAATAAAAACAAATTCAGACAAAGGCACTTAAGGAAGGGAGTGGGCAGGGGCACATGGGTGGAGGGTGGGGGTATAAAAACCCCCCAGACAGAGGAGGGGGCAGAGAATGGGAAGCAGACAGGGGGCGGACGGCAGGAAGAAGCATACAGGGGACGGCAGGAAGAAGCAGACATGGGGTACGGCAGGAAAGAAGAGACATGGGGACGGCAGGAAAGAAGCAGCCATGGGTGCGGCAGAAGAAGCAGACATGGGGACGGCAGGAAGAAGACAGACCGGCGGGGACGGCAGGAAGAAAAGGACATGGGGACGGCAGGAAGAAGACATGGCGAGACAGCAGGAAGAAGAAGGACATGGGGGATGGCAGGACGAGGCAGACAGGGGGACGGCAGGAAGAAAAAGGCATTGGGGGACGGCGGAAGAAGACAGGGGGACGGCCGGATGACGACAGTGGGGACGGCAGGAAAAGAAGACAGGGGGACGCAGGAAGAGAGACCGGGGGACGGGAGGACGAAGCAGGCAGGGGGACGGGCATGGAAGAAGCAGACAGGGGGACGGCCCAGGAAGGGAATAGGCTGAGGAAAGATGGAGGCCTGCACTAAAGGCTACGATGTTGAAAAACTGACAATAACCATAAACTCTGCCAAAACGGAAGAGGTTTTGCAGTGGCTGTGAGGTGGTGGGGGAGGAGGGTACGATGGTGGCGGGGAAGGGATGGAACCAGGGGTCCGATCTCACTTTCCAGTGAACTCCCACATCATGACACTCAGAGATTGTATCACTCCGGTTGACAGGCACATACTGCTATGAACTCCCGCAATATGTCACCTGCAGAGATGTGTCACTCCGGGATTGACAGTCCATACTGCTATGAACTCACATACTAACGCCACACTACATGACTCTACTTATGACAGGAGGTTGGAAATTCACTATGATGTTGACCCACACACTGATGATTGCAAGTGTGTTTCAGGAAGCTGGGCTGCACACCATGTCGTATGGAGCTCACGATGTCACACTGGTGACAAAGGTGGCATCCAAAAGGCGCGGGCGGTCCACACTGTCATGTCAACAATCCATCAAGCACTATGTCACATCCACTCCACAAGCATGGCACTGCAAGCACCACTTGAACAGTTTCCCATACCCCCCCAAAAAAAAGAGAGAGATGATGGTATATGTTCAGCCAGGTGACCTAAGGAAGCTGGAAAAAGCCTGAACATTGCCTGTGGACGGTTTTCAGCATGTGGAAGGACTCAAACCTCAAGTTGGGGTAAACTAACCGCAGTGCGTTTGACTGGTGATGAAAACCCCATGATCTCTCCTTTACTGACATTCCGGTTTATCTATTGACGGAAAGGCCACTGGTTGTCTTAATGTTGCTTGATTCACACAATCACACACCACACACACACCCACACACTCTCTCTCTGCTCTCTCTCTCTCTCTCAAAGCAGGATTCATCAAATCTGTGCAATTGCTCTATGGGCATACCTTAACCCTTTCCGTCCGCGTGGGTCCCCATGGACCCCCAGGGGTAATTTTAATTGATAATAAAAAAAGTTTTAAAGCTGTTCTTCACTATAAATTTTTTATGACTTTGTGCCAATATAGCATGCCCACTTTGTACAAATTCTCTTTGTGTTTGTCAAAAAAACAACAGAGTTAAACAAACAACAAACGTCCCAGTACGTCGTGGGTACGAGCGGACCCAAAAATACCTTTCAAATGCAACAAGAACAAACCTTGAGGCCGTACGTCGTGGGTCCGAGCGGACCCATGCTTTGAAACAGAACAAACCTTGAGCGCCGTACGTCGTGGGTCCGAGCGGACCCATACTTTCAAAGAACAAACCTTGAGCGCCGTACGTCGTGGGTCCGAGCGGACCCATGCTTTGAAACAGAACAAACCTTGAGCGCCGTACGTCGTGGGTCCGAGCGGACCCATGCTTTGAAACAGAACAAACCTTGAGCGCCGTACGCTGGGTCCGAGCGGACCCATGCCTTCTAAAGACACAGAAACTGAACCTCCCGTTCGCAATCCATTTCCCGCAAAGCGCTAGCCTCAGCAGAATGGCTGACATCACTGACATAAACAACGCGACTGCGCGCATGCGCATGTGGCCAAATTTTGCTACAGTGGCGGGAATCGCTCTCTCTCCACGTGTCTCTGGGACTGCAAGTTCGACGTCAAATTCATCAGATCTGCTTTCTAAATAATAATAATGAATATTTATATAACAGACTGCCCAGAAGACTGCTCTATGTGCTTTAACAAAATGACAATACATGTATGCATGACAACAAACGATTTTGAAAGCAGACGTGCAAAAATGACAATACATGTATACATGACAACTAACGATTTTGAAAGCAGAGGTGCAGTGACCAATTCATCAGAGTACTGTGTTTTGGATTGTACAGGGTGGGAACTGGTAACAGACAAAAAAGAGGAAATCTAGGGGGTCCGGGGCATGCCCCCCCGGAAAAATTTTTTCTTTAAGGATGCATATCTGTGCAATCTGGTGTATTTTGGGCAAATAAATGAAACATTCAGAGAGCATAAAATAGATTTTTTTTTGGGCACGGTTTCATCTATAGATCACATGCAAACATTACAAAAATACTCCCCTACTTCGAAAAAAAGAACATTGAATGGATGCCTGCTTTCGTTTACTGGATATCCATTTCACGTGGTCTTGCAGTGCAACAAGCCCACGACTGGAGTAGTTGACTTCTTTTTCACACAGAGAACAAAAAGCGAGTCCAGGATTCAGAATTTTTCTCATGAATGTACACAGCCTTTCGTTGTCTGCTGTCTTCTCCATCCACTCCCATCTCCATGGATTTTTATGTTGCTTTCGTCAAATTTCTGAAGCCCGCGCTTTACGATGTCTCGTCGGTACGCCATTTTTGAATGTATCCCACAGTTCTTAGCGCCGGATATAGGCCTACTGTATCCTGCTAGACAGGCCATCTGATTACCGAAATCGACCGTAACCGAACAAGAGGTAGCCTATCTCCGCGAATTTCATTTTCCGAGGAAATAACATTTCAAATCCGAGGAAATCTTTTGCTTCTACCGCGGAATTCCGCGGATCCGAGGAGAATTCCCACCCCTGATTGTAGGCCTACACACTACTTGAACGACTGTATGAGATACCGGCGTCTCTTTTTTTTTTTTTACCAGCAGCAGCCAGACTGGTAACATAACATCCTCCTGGTGCCCACTTCTGTAGGCCGTGTGGGGGTGGTGTGTGTGGTGTGTGTTGTGTGGTTGCGTGCTTGCGTGCT